>PVKZ01004086.1:49466-98332 GCA_004027375.1 Macroglossus sobrinus
TCTCTCTCTCTCTCTCTCTCTCTCTCTCTCTCTCTCTCTCTCTCTCTCTCTCTCTCTCTCTCTCTCTCTCTCTCTCTCTCCCCCCCCCTCCCTCTCTCCCTCTCTCCCTCTCTCCCTCTCTCCCCTCCTTACTTTTTAGCCTTCCCATTTTCTATGTAGGAATTGACACTTGCCCTTCACCAAGGCTGGCTTGGAGCCCAAGGAGCTCTCCAAGGTTCTGAAAACATTTCTGCTTCAGAGCCAAGAACCAATTAAGCACACACCAGCTGTTTAACTCTCGCTCTTTTCTTTGAGGTCTTCAGCTTTGGTCTTACCGACACCCAACGCCCCTTTCTAGCCACACAAGAAGTAGGTCTTGAGATAAAAATACTCAAACATTTTTAGACGTGGCAAAGGAGTGAAGAGAGCAAGTTGGGGGTTAAATTCAGCCTGGAAAACCAATCAAATCAGCTTTGCAAACTCCAAATACATATATTTGACTCTTACCTAATATATAACTTTTATTGCCTCACAGAAAAGAAATTCTTAAGTTTTCTCTGTATACCTTCCAAATTCTTACATAACCCAAACCACAAACCGTCAAAGCATGCAGTTGGCTACTCCTGATTTGTATTTGTTCACAGATTTTAGTACCGTGGTTTATAATAAACACAAATGAGTAACGTATTGGGGGTGGGGGAAGGGGAGAAAAGAGAGAGGTGGGGGGCGGATAGAGAGAAAGAATAAATATTTATGCCTGAGGAGAGAGGAAGGAAAGAGAAAGGGAGGAGAGACTGGAGAGACAAACAGTATACAACGCCGCACCCCTGGGCTCTTCATGGCTTTACCTGCCCCCTCCGATCCCCTGACCCGTGGAGCAAGTGCAGCCAGCTAGCCGCAGATCTCTCGCTGGGGTCCCATCGCCGTCGCCGCCACTGCCACCGCCACCGCCACCGCTCGCGCCGCACGGAGCTCAGCCTGCGCGTGATTGACAACTGGGCTCCGCGTGCCCGCGCAGCCGCCGCCGCTGCCGCCACCGAAGGGGCGGGGTCCGCGCTGCGCGGGCGCGCGGCGAGTGGGAGGGGCCGGAGCGGTGAGTGGGCGGGGCCCCGAGCGACCAGGAAAGCCAGCCTCCTTCCCGCCTGCACCCAAGACCTGTACTACCCTGCAGAGCAGCTGCCATGTGGAAGGCTGGTCACTGTGCCCAGAAAAAGCTCCACGGGCCGGAAGCCTTTACACCTTGTCCACTTGCCCAGCACAATTTCTGGCCATAGGAGCTTCAATACACACATATATTTTTAATGACTAGAGAAGGCAGACAGACCTGAAGTCTGCTTCTTCCACCACCACCCCTTTTGGGATGTGTAGAGGCTTCTCCCCACCATGGTTTTTTGTTTGTTTGTTTGTTTTTGTTGTTGTTGTTTTGTTTTGTACTTGAGAAGAACAAGGTGAGGAGCTTCTCTGACTGGCAAAGCCCAACTGAAAAACACCTTGTCGTTTCTATCAGCGTTGGGCACTTTCACTTCCTCACCTCACCCCTGACTCCAATGTCAGGAAGTCTCTATGGGTGAGATGGAAGAACGATGAAGAAAATGGATTAAATGATGATATTCAAGAAAAACACACAAATGTATGAAGACAAGAACACACCAAGAAAGCACCTGTGAATATCTTAGAAAATTTGTGTAAGTGTGGGCAAGAGAGCATATAAACACAATGACCCTTGCTTCATGAGACTTTCTGCAGACCACTGGTAAGTGGAATTTAATGAAAACGATTCCTATTTGCACAGTTATTCTACACATAAAATAATAATAACATCTAACATTTACATAGTGTTTACTATGTGCCAGATATTTTAAGTAAACCACATATATAGTAACTGTGTGCATATTAAGCCATTAAATTCTCACATCAGTCCTATGTGGTAAGTATTCTTTATTATCCCAATTTCGCTAGTGACAAGATTGAGGTATAGAGAGAAGTGTCTTGCACCTGTGATGATTAGGCTCACGATTACTTGTCATAGTCCATACTGCTAAATGGGAAAAGTGGACAGGTAACTACAAAGTTATCTCTTAGAGAGGACTTAGGGTATAAGTGATATTTGCCTAAAGAAAATACTAAGAAACAACTATTTTTTATTAAACAGTAGACAGACAAAAGCAAATGTTTTGAGGGAAACCAAGGACAGGGATCTTTGTTCTGCAGGTTCACAACTCTTACTCATTTCGACATTATAGCAGACCCCCTTTTATCTGCAGGAGATATGTTCCAAGACCCGAAATGAGTGACTGTTACTGTGGCTAGTAACAAACCCTACGTACACTTTGTTTTTTCCTTTACTTACGTACCCATGATAAAGTTTATAAATGAGGATTCTTTTGTTTTCCTTATTAAGTAAAGAACTTTTACCTTTTCACTTAAAGAAAGCATGGCTTCTCTTTGGCATATCGGGATTGCCAGCAACACCACTCTTGTGCTTTGAGGTCATTATTAAATAAAATAAGGGTGACTTGAACCCAAGCACTGCGATACCACAACAGTTGATCTGATCACCAAGGTAGCTACTCAGTGACAATTAGGTGGCAGCATCATTAGTCACTTAGTGGAGATGCTGGACAAAGGGATGATTCCTATCCTGGGCAAGATGGAGTGCAACAGTGCAAGATTTCATCATGCTACTCAGAATGGTGCACTATTTAAAACTTTTGAATCGTGTATTTCTGGAATTTTCCACTTAATATTTTCGAACTGTAGTTGATTGCAGATAATCAAATCATGAAACATTGGAAAGCAAAACTGTGGACCTGGGTCGGGGAACTGGGGAAGCAGAGAACTACTGTGCTTTCAATACTACTTAAGCCTGTAGGTGCCACTCATTTCTTTCTCCCATGTTGATATCATGAAAGTGCCTCTTTTCAGAGTTTTGACATGTTGCTTGTTAGCTCGTTTTTCTCATATTCAGCGTATGGGTATGGTGAACATTTATTTATTCTTAGTTTGTGACATGACCAGTGTGTTTTTCCATCCTTCAAAGTCCATAAGAATCAACACACATGCAAAAGTCCAGGGGCTCTGGGTTATGCTTCTATCAAAGATGAGGCTTCAAGAAGAGTATGGGTGACTTCCTGGTGTCTACCTTGTTGGTTTCTGTTAAGTGTCCTGGTTTCTTTTGACAATGCATGAAGAATTCATCATTCATTAATTCAGAGAGGTAGTCTAAATAGGGCTTGAATTGGACAGACCTGGGTTTTAATCTTGGCTCTGCCCACTCCCGCTGTTTAACCTGGTCAAGTTTCTTCACCACTCTGTTCCCCATGTCCTTTACTCATAAAGTGGTTCTAATAATATCTACTTCATATAGTAGTTATGAGATTAAATAAAGTTATAGTTATAAAGTAGTTATAATACCTGTCATACAGTAAATACTCAATAAATTATAGCTATTATTATTGTTGTTGTTTTTATTTAACTAAATGTTTTGGGAGCCTATGAAAATTTTCATCTTGGAGTCTCAAGTCTTCTAAGTTTTCCAGGCACTCTCCATTTGTCTTGTCTCCTCTTTTACTAGATCTACTTACAACCTATGCCATTGCTGGCCTTTCTGGAAGTTTCTGATGAGGTAGACAAGGTTGTACATACTTATCCAGGAGCCTGGGAGCCATATTAGCCTTCCAGATTCTACTAGTACAACAGCCTTTCTTCTCTCTCAATCAGAAGTAAGCTGAATTAATGAGATTAAGTAAGACATGATTTACACATCTCAAGATGGCTTTAAAATGTGAATTATCACCATTTTCTTGCCTTTTACAAACCATAGCTTTTATTTGTTTTCAAACATTAGGAAACAAATATGATCAATTTGAAACAACTAAGCTTTCACTTAGAATGTATTACACAATTTCCCTGGGTACAGTCACAGAAATATTTACCAGTGAATATCTTAATTCATTATTCAACACACATTTATTGAATGTCTGCCATTTAGAGCACAAAGAGTAAGATACAAACAGAGGCATTATGGAAAGTCACAGAGAAGAGCAGTCAGCAGAGATTGTATATTCTTGAGTTGTTTTCCAGAAGGGCTGTTGTGATTAGGCCTCAGCCTGCCCTTATAATCTTAGATTTCATGATTTCCCTTAAAAGCTCATTTCCCTTTTTATAAACTATATAGATATCTAACCAATGAACTACATGCTTGAAATTAATTTAAATAAATAAATTTTCTTTTTGAAAAAGCTCATTTCTTAACACACTGAACATATTCTGTGTTCTTCATACACAGCTTGTATTTTCTTCTTTCCCTTTATTTACTTCAGTGGTTTTCTAGCCTTCTTCTGCCATATCTGTGTCTCTGAGTACTGCTCATTCTTCAAGTCCTAGCATGACCATTGCCTTTTTAATAAAGCCTTCTTCAGTATGCTTGAAGACGATTCATCATTCTTTATTTTGAACTGCTATAGCATCTACTCTTATTTGTTTACCTGTCTTATGGTACTGTCATTTTTTTTTTGCCTTGGATTGGCATTATTTGCATGTCTATTTACTCTCTCCTAAATCATGAAGGAAAGATTTACCCACACTCTGCTTTGTATTCTACACAATGACCAGTACATCACTTTATACAAAGTAAGTACTCATTTTTGATGAATTAATGATGTAGATCTAGAGATGAGCCTTGATAGGTGGATAGGTAGATAGGTGGATTTGAGTAAAAGGAGGAGAGAAGAAGTATTATGATAGGCTTAGGGGGAAAAAAGTACACGATTCAGCTAGCAGGCTCAGTTCTGAGATTTGTTCCTGGAATTCAGGATCCATAAGAGGAGGATGGGGCAGTGATGGACAAAGTCACTGATGAGAGGCAGAGCCTTTAGCCACTAGACACTTCAGTGGTGGCCTATGTTGCTTCTCGGATAACCATAGCCCGGCCAGCCTCTGCCTGCCTGGCCATCAGCCTGCCCAAGCTGAAGGTACAGTGTTCTGTACCAGGCAGTAGCTTGTGATTAGTATGCTTTCTGTGCTCCCAGACAGAACAGATGTCTGTCTGCTTTTTTTCTTCTTAATGATGATGGCAGATTCCTGCTGATCAAGATCCAATTTCACATTTTCTGAAACACTGTAGCTGAGAAATTCTCTTTGGACAGTTGTGAGGCCCAGCCTCCCCCTTTGCAGGGAATCTTTGCTTTGTAAATGAGTGTTAACAAAAGATACAGTGGGTAGGAGCAGCGGCAGCACTTAGCCTTGCTCAGGTGGAACAAGTGATTGGAGGGAGTACTGGACATTGTCTCCACGTGGATGTGTTTAGTTTTCTGCTTTCCTTTCTCTCCTATTAACAATAGGATATTTGCTGATCTTTTAAATCCATTGCTACAAGAAAATATTTGGGTTTTGAAATAGTTTCTTTTTTTTACAAGTTTCTCTTTGGTAGGGAAATCCATTATCTGTTCTTTAGTTATGAATAAAGAGTCAATCAGATCTTTTCTTATAACAAAACAAATCTGGGGATGAAGAAGGAATAGATTAAAGCTAGAGTGGAAATATATATATATATTCAGAGCCTGATAAGCTGTCACAGAACTCCAGAATAATATATCTGCATAGTAGTTATTTTTTCCTGTGTTTTTCCCTCGGTTTTATTGAGCTATAATTGACATATAACATTGTGTAAGATTAAGGTGTACAGTGTTGATTTGATACACTTGTACTGCAAAATGATTACCAACATAGCACTTGCTAACACCTCTAATTACTGTTTCTTTTTTTGGTGAGAACATTTAAGATTTACTCTCTTAACAACTTTCAAGTATATAATATAGTATTATTAATTAGAAACACCATATTGTAAATTAGAATTTATTCATCTTATCACTAAAAGTTTGTAACCTTTAACCAACATCTCCCCATTTCCTCTACTCCTTAGACCCTGGCAACCCCCACTCTACTCTGTTTGTATGAGTTCAACATTTTTAGATTCCATATAAGTCAGATTATACAGTATTTATCTTTCCCTAAAATTCCATACACACACACACACACACACACACACACACACACACACACACACACGCCACATCTTTATCCATTCATTCATTGATGTACACTTAGGTCGTTTCCAAGTCTTGGCTATTGTGAATAAAACTACGATGAACATGGGATTGCAGACATCTCTTTGAGATCCTGTTTTTATTTTCTTTGACTAGACCACAAAAGTGGAATTGCTGGATTATATGTTAGTTCAATTTTAATTTTTTGAGGAACTTCCATACTGTTTCCCATAGTGGATATACCAATTTACATTATCACCAATAGTGCACAAGGATTCCCTTTTCTCTGCATGCTACCAACATTTGTTATCTTTTTGGATTTTTTGTTATTTTTTTGTTTTGTTTGTTTTTTGATAACAGCTATCTTAACAAGTGTGACCTGATATCTCATTGTGGTTTTGATTTGTATTTTCCTGATGATTAGTGATGTTAAGCACCTTTTCATGTATCTGTTAGACACTTGCACATCTTTGGAAAATGTCTACTCAGGTTCTTTCCCATTTTTTAATCTAATTGTTTGTTTTGCTATTTAGTTGTGAGAGTTCTTTATATATCTTTGATATATATATATATATATATATATATAAACTGATATATATATGTTATATATATGTATATGTTATATATATATAGATAACAGTTATATATATATATGTTATATAATTTGCAAATATTTTTTCCCTTTATATATATTGCCTTTTATTCTGTTAATTATTTCCTTTGCAGCGCAGAGCTTTTTATTTTGATGTAGTCCCACTTGTTTATTTTTGCTTTTGTTGTTTGTGCCTTTGGTGTCAGAGCCAAACAATTATTGCTAAGATCAATGTCAAGGAGCTTTTCCTCTATATTTTCTTCTATGAATTTATAATTTCAGGTGTTATGTTTAATCTTTGTCTTTATCTTAAAGATATGATTATATTTAATATATTTTGAATTATTTTTTGTAACTGGTGTAAGATAGGAATTCAGTTTCATTATTTTACATGTGAATATCCAATTTTTCCAGCACTATTTATTAAAGAAATGATATTTTCTTCATTAAATATTTTTAACTCTTTTGTTAAATATTAGTTGACTGTATTTGCAAGAGTTTATTTCTGGGCTCTTAAGTTTGTTCCATTGGTCTGTGTGTCTCTTTATATACTAGTACCACACTATTTTGATTACTTTAGCTTTGTAGTATAGTTTGAAATCAGAAAGTATGATGTCTCAAACTTTATTCTTATGTCTTAGAATTGCTTTGGTTATTTGGGTCTTTTGCAGGTTCATATGAGTTTTAGGGTTGTTTTTTTCTATATCTGTAAAAAATGCCATTGGAATCTTCATAAGAATTGCATGAAGTCTCTAGAATACTTTGGAAAATATAAACTTTTTAACAATATTAATTCTTCCAAGCTATGAACATGGGATATATTTTTATTTGTTTATGTCTTCTTCAGTTAATTTCATCAAAGTTTTATATTTTCAGTGTATAGATCTTTTAACTCCTGGGCTAAATATATTCTTAAACATTTCATTATTTTTGATGCTATTGTGAATGATAATTTTTCTCTTTTAGATATTTCATTGTGCATAGAAACATAGTTAAGTTTTGTATATTGATTTGTATCCTATAACTTTACTGAATTTGTTTATTCTAACTTTCTTTTGGAAGAATCTTCACAGGAATTTCTATATATATTATTTCATCTGCAAACAAAAATAGTTTTCTTTTTTTCTTTTCAAGTTGGACACCCTTTATTTCTCATTTCTCTTATTTCGGATTGCTCTGGCCAAACTTCTAGAACTATGTTAAATAAAAGTGGTCAGTAGGCACCCTTGTCTTGTTCTGGATCTTAGAGGTAAAGCTTTCAACTTTTCACTGATGAGTATAATGTTATCTATGGTCTTGCCCTGTATGGCCTTCATTATATTGAGGTATGTACCTTCTACACCTAATTTATTGAGCATTTTTATAGTGAAAGAATGTTTTATTTGTCAAATGCTTTTTCTGCATGTATTGAGATGATTATATAATTTTTATCTTTCATTCTATTAATATTGTATGTTACATTTATTGATTTGTATATGTTAAACTATCCTTATACCCTAGTGATAAATTCTACTTGTTCATTTTGTATGATCTTTTTAATGTACTGTTGATTCTTGTTTGGTAACATTTTGTTGAGAATTTTTGCATCTATATTTATCAGAGATATCGGTCTGTGTTTTTTCTTATTTTGCTTTGGTATCAGGGTAATCCTGAGTTCATAAAATGAATTTGGAAGTGTTTGCTCCTATTCAATTTTTTGGAAGAGTTTTAGAAGAAACAGGGTTAATTCTTTAAGTGGTTGGTAGACTTTACCAGTGAAACCACTTACTTGTAGCATTTTATTTTCTGGGAGATTTTGATTATTGATTCATTTTCTTTTTTTTATATTAGTCTGTTCAGAGTTTCTGTTTCTTCATAATTCAATCTTTGTTGGTTGTATATTTCCAATAATTTATCTATTTTTTTTAGTCTTTCCAATTTGTTGGTTTATAATTGTTCATAGTTGTCTTTTAAGATCTTTGTGTTTCTGTGGTATTAGTTGTAATGTCTCCTTTTTCATTTCTGATTTTTCATTGTATCTTCTGTTTTCTTATCCAGCTAAAGGTTTGTCAATTTTTTTTATTTTTTCAAAAATCACCTCTTCATTTTATTGATCTTTTCTATTGTTTTTCTGGTCTCTATTCAATTTATTTCTGCTCTTATCTTTGCTATTTTCTTCCTTCTGCTAACTTTGAGCTTCTTTTATTTTTCTCATATCTTGAGGTATAAAGTTAGGTTGTTTATTTCAGATCTTTTTTCTTAATGTGTTTATCACTATTAATTTTCCTCTTATAACTGCTTTTGCTGCATCTGTAGGTTTTGGCATGTTGTGTTTCCATTTTCATTTGTTTCAAGATATTTTTCAATTTCTTCTTTGATCCATTGGTGGTTCATTAACATACTATTTAATTTCCACATATTTGTATATTTTCCATTTTTCCTCCCATTATTGATTTCTAGTTTCATACTACTGTGGTTGGAAAAGATACATGCTATGATTTTAATGCTCTTCAATTTCTAAGACTTTTTTTGATTCCTTTATATTTATTTTTGTGAATCTACTTCAGGTCTTTGCTTTGTGGTTTTCATGAAGCTTGCAAAATATCTTCTACTGATAACTTAATTTCAGTCACATACAAAGCACGTGCCCTTTTCCTTCTCATTTTTATGTTTTTCATGTCACAATTTACCTCTTTTTATATTGTGTATTCATTAAAAAATTATTATAGCTATAGTTATTTTTAAGACTCTTATTCTTTAACTTTTATACTATAGTTAAGTGGTTAATAGTCCACTATACTAAATTATTAGAGTATTCTGCATTTGACTCTGTACTTACCTTTAGCAATGTGTCTTATATTTTCATGTTTTCACATTACCAGTTAGTGTCGTTTCATTTCATCTTGAAGAACTTTCAGCATTTCTTGTAAGGCAGGTCTAGTGGGGATGAAGTACATCAGCTTTTGTCTGATAATCATTTTATCTCTCCTCATTGCTGGATAGCTTTACTGGGTAGAGTCTTCTGAGTTGGCTGTTTCTTTCTTTTAATACTTTGACTATATTATCCCACTCTATTTTGTCTTGCAAGATTTCTACTGGGAAGTTTGCTGATAACGATATGGGGTTTCTCTTGTAAGTTATAAGCTCTTTTCTCTTATTTAGGATTCTCTCTTATTTGATAGTGTTATTATAATGTGACTTGGAAAAGATTTTTTTAAAGTTGATTTTTTTTTGTGACTTATGAGCTTCATGAACTTGGATGCCCCTATCTCTTTCCAGATTTTGGAAGTTCTCAGCTATATTTCTTTAAGTAATATCTGTGCCCTTTTATCCCTGTCTTTTCCTTCTAGAAATCCAAAAATTCACAAACTGTTTCTTTTGGTGGTTCCCATAGATCATATAGGCCCTTTTCAGTCTTTTTCATTTTTTTTTCTTTGTTCTCCTCTGACTGGATAATTTCAAAGTTTCTGTCTTCATATCACAGATTCTTTCTTTTTCTTGATCAAATCTGCTCTCTATTAAATTTTTCATTTCATTTTTTTATTCTCCAGCTCCAGAATTTTTGCTTTGTTCTTTTTTTATGATTTCTATCTCTTTGTTAAACATCTCATTTTTGTTTCTGTATTGTTTTCCTGATTTTCTTGAATTGTCTTTATGTGTTTTCTTGCAGCTTTTTAAGTTTCCTTAAAACAGATATTTTAAATTTTTATTGGTAAATCTCAGCTCTTTATGTCTTTGGGCTCTGTTACCAGAAATGATTTTGATCCTTTTGGTATCATATTATCATAATTTTTTATGTTCCTTGAAATTTTGTATCGTTATCTTCACATTTGAAGTGGTAGTTGCTTCTTCAGTCTTTACTACTTGTACACTCCAATGCTTCTAAGTTCATATTTTTTGTTTCAGTGGTGTTCTGGAACTTCTCTAGGAACGTGGACTTTTATAAGGGCTCTCTGGTTTGTAGGTAATTATCTAAGAGTATTTTCCAGGGACTTTTGGATCAGGACTAAGAACCTGTTCTTGGGTCACTGTAGGATCCACATCTGTGACCAACATCTGTCTGCCTATTACCTGATATATGGGTGGGCAAGTTCCTCCTAAGCCCCTTAGCATATGGTGCTGGATCCCATATTTTCCTCAAAGACATTTTGCCCATGTATGGATGCCAAATTTTTATGGAGAGGACAAAAAGACAAAAATGAGTAATGTCTTATGCCACCATGATACTGATATCTTTCCAGCAACAACAGAGGAGCCAATGGAACTGCAGGCAGTGGTGATAGTGGCAGCAGTAGGGATGGTAGGGCTCCTTACATAGTGTTTTTTTTAAAAGTAGGTTGAGGGGATAATCCTGCAAGAGTAGACAAAAATTTTATCTATTGATTAATTTTGTTTGAATATACAAAGTAATTGATTTGAGGAGCATAGAAATTATTCTGGGTTCTGCATGGCATGGGTTGTAGCTGTCTCCACATATTACGTTTATTCTCTGCTTCCCCATTCCACTACTTTCTATAGTAATCCTATACTCCCATTTAACTCTGTTGCTCCCTGACCTCAGGACACACCCAGCTCCAGTTTCATGGGCATGCGACCAGTGCAGTTGTACAGGACTCTGTGCTCAAAAGCTGGTTCCACACTTTGGGTTTAAAAATCTAATGGAAAAATGGTGCCTGTGCTGGGCTTTCACAAAAGCTCTCTTGTCTGAGGGTAATTGTTTAATATAGTGTTTTGTAGGAGCTCCTGGACCATGGTCAAGAGGGGCGAGAGCCAGTTCACAAGCCATTGGAGGATCTCCAGCCATGACTAAAGTCTTTCAACTTGTAACCTGAAGCATGGATAGGCCTCAGTTTACATGTGGTCCCACCTCCTGATGACTCTCCACCTTCCCTGGATTGAGTCCTGGACATTTGCTCCCATATTTCTGCCCAGGGCTTGATGGCGACTCTGGGGGAACTAGGGTCAGGCACCTGTGTCCTGTGTGCTGAGCAGGGCCCTGGACACCTGCTTTTTAGACGAGCAGCTCTGCATTTTTCTTTCAAAGTAGGATCTTAAAATTGTGTAGCCAACACTGAACATATCAAATGAAGATCTCCTTTCAACCCACTGTTTGATTTTATCTTTATGTTTGGAGTGCCCTCTTCTAACTTTGCTTATTCAATTACTCTTTATTCTCCAACATGGAGGTCTGGTTCCATTTCTTTTAAAAGTCCAATTACTGGTAACTCATTACTTAGGATTCTTTTTCATAGAACTCAATTTACCACATGCTATTAGCATCAATGTTTTGAGAAGAGTAGTAAGACATTTGTTTTTTTGTCAGAGCCCTATAATTAACTATTGTATGCCCGGGTGATATTGAAAATATAAATTGTTCTATGCTCTTGGTTTGGCAGGAGCAGGGGACAATCAAAATGGATGTAAGCTGTAGGACTGATGCAGGATCTTGGAAATCTCCTGCTCTGCTAGTTACTATTTTGTAGTTGCTGAATGAGGGACCCAAGAGATTTCAAGGAATGGCCCAGCACAGCTGGGATGGCAGGGAGACACTTAAGATCAGCAGCTACTTATAAACTAACATAGGTGTGTTTCAATATTCTCATGTCTTATAAGGTCATACTGGAGCTTCCTAGCTAAACATCAGCCCCAATATGTTCTATGTGTGATCCGATACACATATTGAATACTATGATTGAAAGTTTTAAATATAGGGCACAATTACATTTTCAGACATGCTTTGTGGTAACTATAAAGAGGTTATTATACTATGGCATCAATGTCAAGGATAAAGTTATTATTTGGGGCAAAAGTTAGTAAATATAGTCATGTGTTGGTTAAGTATAATAGTATATGGATATAAAAGATGTTTTGAAGGTAGACAAGGATATTTCTCAAAAGTAGTCATGAGTTTTTGGATGTTTTTCAAAAAGCTAAAATCCATTCAGTTGCCTTTTGGGATAAGTCATGGCTAGGCTTGTTGCACTGAAGCCTTGATGGCATAGTAAGAAATAAAAAGTTGAAGAATGTAACTGTGGTGAAGCAAGAAATTTCTTTATAGTGATAAAGAAGAGTGCAGACCTGGTTTCCCCACTCCTGCCAAGCTTAATGTGGTATAAATGGCAATATGCCTACAGATCTCAGCTCCTCTGACTTGGTGAATTCCTCACTTCACATTGGCTGCTGAGGTCACCAAACTTTGAATAGGCCACTGAAGGGATGAGGTGTGCAATAAAAGTCAACACATATGAGACCACCAGGAATGTTTAATCACATGCATATTTGTTGCATGGCATATTTACTGGTTCAGTGGTTAAATGAAGTGATATAGCAACTCACATGATTCCGAGTTGCCATTCTTTGCTGATCTTTTTGCTTGGACTAGCCTTTGAGTATTGGCCTAACTCACTTCCACCATTACTCAAGTTATAGCTCTGGAGTATTATCAGGAGTCAGTAGGGGAAATGTAGATATAGAATCAAAGAGTTAGAATTCATTAGATTATCTCCAACTTTGCTTTTGGCATAGGTCCTCTAGTGATTTCATTCAGTCACTGTTGCTTGATGGATGGAAAGAAATTGTTGATGCCCTTTTTCTAAATCTTTGCTAACCAGGCAACCTTATAATTTATTATAAAGGGTAACTTAAGCCAGGTACATATTTCTCAGGCTTACTCTTACAGCTTTAGGTAGCTTTTACAGTCATTTCAGATTTAGGTGTTCGGTTTTGAACCATAAGGAAAGCTGGCAGGGCCTGAGCTTATTTACAGATAATCTGTTCATGTTAAAAATTTCTGGGACCCACAAAATTATGGCTGTTTGGCATCATGCCTGCTGAATAAATTCTGTGTCAAGGCACAAAATTAGCTGACATGTAGGAATACTGTAATTTCTAGGGCTCCAGGGAAGCTCATTGCTTAAAAAAATTCTTGCCTAGCTTCTATTTTCTGAAATATTCCAAAGTATTCTCCTTCTAGTGTATAGCTTTATCCATGTCAAATTCTCTATGAGAGGTTGGTAATTCTTCATATCTATTGGTCCATAAATGGCATGAGAGCATCAAGGGGAATGACCACAATAACAATGGGACCAGAGAAGAATTTCTGAGTTAAAGGTGGACGACGTCCTTCTTTTTTTTTAGTGGCAAATATAAGTACTACAAATGCCAATGTTAGCATTGTTATACTACTTTGCAATATTAATAGGATAGCTCAAAAAACTTGACATATCTTACCTCTTGGGGAGCAAGTATCTAAAAATTTGTTTTGTTCTGAGTTCTGTCTTATTGTATAGCCTAATAGTCTAATGAATGAATTTTTTGAGTTCTTAGAGGAAAAATAAAAGCACAGTTTTATAATTTAAAATAACTGTGTGCTCCTTTTTTTTAAATACAGCAAATTTTATTCAAATTCTCCAAAATTTATACTCAATATATTGTTTCCAAAATTATTTAATAGTTTTATTATTTCATCTTTTATAGTTTTTTTTTCTTTTCTTTACAGTTCTTTAGCAGAAGTTAGAGTCTTGAGTTGCCCAGCTAGGAGCCTCTGTTCTATTATTTTGTTTAAGTTCCTTCTCAGTATTCATGGCCAACATCTGACTTCTAAATGGAAGACTTTTGGTCTTTTCAATCACTTGCTGATAGAGCGAGACTGTATTGTTATCCACAACCACACGACCCAATTTAGAGTCAATCTTGGCATCCAGTCTTGCATTTCTAATCAAATTTACAATCCATCTTTCAGCTTCTTCTGGATCATGTTCAATTTATCTGCCAACATGTTAATGATGATACACTGGTGGTTGCAACAACAACAAAAAAATCTCAAATATGAAGAAACACGCATTTTCAATGAAATCCTCAAGACAAGCCACCAAGAAGTAATTCACAAGCACAGATTCACATTCCCTCATCTTTTTCTGAGCCCCATCAAAGTCAAAGTTAGCATATAAGAATTCAACAAACTCTATCATTGGGTTTTTATATGTGTAAGACTCTTGTTAAATAAATTTAACCAGATCTTTTAGCACCTGCCAGCATTTTCAAATAGCTTTGTTTGTTCTGACTGCTATAGTCAAATAGTGAAGAATATATGGACGCATCATCTGAATTGCATTAAAATACTATGGCTGGTAGAAGAAGAGATCAATAATGTTATTGCACTCTTTGGGAATGGTTGAAGAAAACAGGGACCAGTGAATAAACCACGTTCACTGCTGAAGACACTGGAGAACTAACCAAGTTATCTTTGTTCTCTTTTAACCATATAAGGTCTTTCATGGCTGCATCCAAATTCTGATTTAAGATTTCAGAGGTCAGTTTTCTGTACTATAGCTTTTTTTTTTCTCAGCTTATGTTGGCTCCAGCTTTGCCAGCTGCATGAACATGCTCTAAAAAAGTCCATCTTACAAAATGGTAGAACTTGTATAAAGTAGCTTTTTTACTTTGTGGATGAATCAGTGCCAAAGGCTTCCTCTGTTTTAAATTGTTGCTATAGAGATAAATCTCATGCATAATAAGCTAAGTGGGTTTTTTTTTTCCAGCAGGTGTCCAAATACCTGGATAGGATTTTTTTGTCCTCCACAATATTTAGACAGGGAAAATATAAAATCTGTTTCATAATAAACAGAGGTTCTATTAGATTTGGGGGTAGTAGGCAAGAGTCATTTTAAAATGACTTTTGAAGTTTAATGTGGACACATTTTAAAAAGTTGATAGTGATGCATAGAGGGGCTTTTGCAAGATTCTATAACTAGTTAGAGACAAAACTTTAAATAAGTTGTCTGATTCATATTTCTACCTCTTCCTGGTGTGGTGTCTGATTCATTTGTCCCTTACTGAAGGAGGAGGGGGTGTCATTAGTCATCTTTTGCCCAAGGTCCACTCAAACCTAATATAACAAAAATATTACAAGAGAGTTATGTGACACTATTGTGATACCCATGTTACCAACAACATCATCAAGGAGAATTGGAATTTTAGGGCACTGTTTCTTCTGCAAGGAAGCAGCACATTTGAGGAACAGTTTGATCTGCACAAGTTAGAAACAGTGCTGTTAACTTGGCTTGTCAGAAATAATGTACGTGGATATGTAATGCAATTGAGGCAGGGTCTTCTGGTTTCACAGGCCCAGAACTTGGATAGTGTATTTTAGCAATAGAGAAGAAAGAGTATCATGACTTTTTTTTTCATGTTTTAAAATTTTATTAACGTAATCTACCCAGTACTGAGGAGTTAGTTCAGCTGCAGTAACTACCATCCTATCTTTTGCCAGATTGCTCAGAACTCGGACATCAGGGCCATGAATTTGGGGATATTTAAATATCCCCAAAAGTCTTACAGTTGCTTAGTCAAACATGAGTCACAGCAATATTGCTGTCTGCTTCCTGGAACCTTAGCATTAGAAAGAATGGTAGAGTCCTATTTATCCTTTTTCTTAAGTTAGGTATCTTTTAAGTAGTGGCTTCTAGAAATCTATTTAAAATTAAAATTTATCCTGTCTAGGCCTAAGATTCTATGCTTTTTAACACCCTCTAAGTAAATTCTTTTATTCTTAGTTCTAATTGTTTTCTTCCTTGCACTAATATTTTTCTTTCTAGGTCTTCTTCTTAATATTTATTCTTTCCCACCTATTAGCCCTCTTCCTTCTACTATGCTTCCATTTTAATTTAGCTTAATTCAATTCAAAAGCATATATTAAAGAAGTGTCTATCAAACATTTATGCAGATTTTGTGGAAAGATACTAAGAAATTTAATATGTAGTCTATAGCTTGTCTTACAAGGATCAGAGCTAAGGCCAACTACATAAATGTTTCTAAAGCAATGGATAACCCATTGGAGGGGTAGAACTGAGCCAGATACTGAATTCTAACAAAGTGCCCCAAATTCTACAGATGCTCAATATGTTTGCTGAATAAGAGGAAAGCTAGTTGGATTTAAAGTAAGGAACAGATCATAGTAAAATGATTATGTTCATTATTGTTGAAGGGTTAATCTGGAAAAACACTTTGCAACTCTTCACAAATTTCCATTGGGTTCTTTCTCCACCTTACTTCCAGCCACACCAAGCAAATTACAATTTCCAAAAAATTTGCTTGCATACCATCTCATGCTAGTCCCTTCATCACTTCCTCTTCTCATTTGGTGAAATTATAGTAATATTTCAAGGCCCAATTCAAAGGATGAAGAGGTCTAGATTAAACTCTCAACAATCCTTTTAAAAAAAACATTGACATGTTGAGGATGTACCATGAAAGGTACAGGCTGGGAAAATACAAAAATAAATAAATCATGACTCTGAATTTAAAATCTCATAGTCTATGTGGAAATCTATACACATACATAAAACAACACAGAGTAATAAAGGCTATAATAGAATAGCGGTTTTTGTTTGGCAACTGCTTTGAATATTCTTAATTTAAGAGTCACTATTTTAACATGTAAAACAGATAATGGATTACTTGTGAAAAATTACGATGGCTACAGATTATATTTAGAAATCCCCACATATGAGAAGGGTATTTGAAGCTTGTCAATTAGCAACAGACTCCATAATATCTCTTGTTAAATGACCATGCCTTACCCTCTCATCAACAGCCTTGCCCTGTGACCAGATTCCTTTGACGAGGGAAAGAGACTGTGGTTTGCTATAGGAGGGCTGTAGAAAGAGTCCAAGTCTGCAGATTCTCATGCCTATGAATTCCAACTTCAGAGTATAAGGGTTTGAGGGTGGGGGGCATGGGTGAGGAAAGGAAGGTTTCGGGAAGAAATATACATCCTGCCCAATTAGACCCATCTTAAATTCCAAAGATGCTCATCCAAGAACCTGACAACCATAAGAGCCTAATTAGGCAATTTATGCAATGTTTAATGTTTCCAAGCTATTGTATTTATATTAATTATTCAACCCAGGAACAGGAATTGTGTTTGAAACATTGGAAATAGTTTAAGCTAAGTAATTTTGCATTAAATATATACTCTATGCCAAAGAAGAAGCTTAAGTCAGTGGCCAGACCAAACCTTAGAAGGAAACTAAGAGACAATGGAGGAAATCAGATTTTAACCCTCATAGCATTGGATTTTTACTCTGAATAAAGCAAAGGAGACTCAGGGGGCTGGCCAAGTGGTCAGCCCTGCACCTCTTTGAAACTGGGCTAGAATGCTGAAAATTCTCAATTTTAAGAATTACCTTTCCTAGAAGGATATGAACAGATCATTCACATAAGAAACTAAGAGGGCTGGTAAACATATAGTGAAAAATGTTTTAGTCATTAGGTGCCAAATAAGAGTTTTTGTCCTCTTTTTAGTTGTTCCTATTTAATAGTACATGAATGTATAAGTTTCCTAGGGTTGCTGTAACAAAGTACCACAAACTAGGTAGTGTAAAACAATAGAAAAATATTATCTTACAGGTCTGTAGTTCAGAAGTCCAAAATCAAGGTGTCAGGAAGGCCATGTTCCCTTTGCGACACAGGGTAGAATTTTTTCTTGCCTCTGGTGGTGGCCTTCAATCCTTGGCATTCATTGGCTTGCAGCTGCATCTCTCTAATCCTGCCTCTGTCATCACATAATGTTCTCCCTGTGTGTCTGTCTTCACTGGTGTTTTTCTGTTTTTATAAGGGTATCAGTCATATTGGACTACGGCCAACTTTAACTGAAATGACCTTAATTACATCTGCAGTGACCTTCCTTCCAAACAAGGTCACATTCACAGGTACTGTGGGTTAGGATTTTAACATATCTTTTGGGGAACATGGTTCAAGCTATAACAGAGAGGATCATATTTTGTCATTGTTTTTGAAAATTTGATTTTTAGTGGGTATGTACTATTCCATTTTATGAATGTAGCATAATTAAAATACCCATCAACATAAAAAATTAAAAGATTATTTTCAATTTTGCTAAAAGTTTGAAGAACTGCACATAGTTTTTATTTTTACACCTCTAGTGTGTACATTACTTGATACAATTCTCCTTGCCTGAGTAATCTTACTTCAAATCAGAGAAGTGGCTCTAGGGACAGGGTTGGGAGCTGCCATTCCTCCATAGGGGTGAGTAAAGGCTCCTTTTGCAAACCAGTCAGGCCCTCAGCCTCTGACATCTCTATAGGAGTTTTGCAGTTTGGGGGACAGGAAACATAGTTAACACCATCTAAGTAGTAAGCAGGGTAAACTCTGTTCCCTATTCCATTTCATTGCAGAGAACCTAGGCCTGAAGAGGATGGTCCCCCTTGTAGGTACTGCCAGCCCTGGGTAGCCCCTCTGTGTGCTCCCTGCTCACACTATTTTAAGTGCCCTGAGGGTTCAGACTAGCAAGTGTTTTGTCACTGGTGTTGCACACACCTGGGCCTTTGGAAACCAGCCTAATCCAGGTGAGCTCCTCAAGGGCCAGAACTGTGCTCTGTTCCTTGTTATGTACTCCGCATTAGGAAAACAGTCTACATATGTTGGTGGAACCAAGCAAAATTTTGTTTTGACCTTTCAGGAATACTCCTGGGAGACTCCTGGTTAGCAGACAGTTCATGTAGAGGCCACCGGAAGGGGCCACCAGGTTTCTTTTTACCTTAGCCACATTCAAAGTCCTTTCTCCTCACTGTTCCCAACAACCCTGTGTTCCTGCTGTGTGTTCTGACTGCCAGGTCTCTGGTGCCATTAAATTAGGTGAATGGTCACCTGATTTCACAACCAAGCTGAGCCATTCCTAGTAAGGGATGGAGAGCCTCCACCAGTCAGTGTAGGCTGTGCCCATGGGCTCACTAGAATTTGGACTGATTAGTACAGAGTATACCCCTGCTCTTCTCTCTCTTCTGGAAAAATAGAAAGTGTGGGCAATTTTGCTAGGAAAATGCTCAAGTTTTGAGAAAGGGCTGGTGTGGAGTTGGGAAGACACTAGAATGTTCTGGAAAATTTTTTCTTCCTTTTTGTTCTTGTGTCATTTTATGACATTTTTAAAGATCTGGTGTTAGATGGTTTGTGAGTAAGCCAGCCCTGCCCAGGATCTTCTGCCCTGTTGGCATAGCTGGTTTAGAGTATCATGGCAACACTGCTAGTGGGAAAAGTACAGCTGAGCTCCTATGATTGGCGCTGCTCTATTAACAGCAGGAATGTGAACAGCGTCAGGTGGGAGATAAGAGTCACAGAAAAGCTATTTCTTTTCATTTCCCCTGTGTTTATAGACTCTGAGCAAAATTTCTAAAGGAGACATCTCCAATTTGAAGGAATAACACTTTAGGACTACTTTGGAATAGAGATTCTTGATTAATAAATGTGATTGGGATGCAAAAGCACAGCAAACTGTGGCATCACTTTCATTCTTTACAATAATCAGATAGCAAAACATCAGGGCTTGGGGAGCTGAATGAAGAAACAGCAAGCTTTCAATTAGAATACATTCTTCCTACAGGATCCTCAATTTTACCCATGTGTATTAAAGGATATTAGAAAGGCTGCCCAGGCAGGGGTGAGATACCTGAGGTGACTTTAGTCTTTGGTTTGGGCCTGAGAATTGTCTTAATGGCTTTGCAAAAGGGCAATAACACAGTTTGAGAGACCCACTCCTCAGAGAGCTTCTTTGAAATACTGTTGTTATCAAAACACAAAACCACCTCTGCTCAGGACCCAGGCTCCTTGCTCTCCTTAAACATCCCCCCCCCACACACACACACATACTCACTAATGTATACACATGCACACACATATTTGCACACATATACCTTTGTTTAACACTGCTCTCTGCACACTTTCTGTTGCCATACTTTTGATGTTTATCCTACCATGTAAGAATTAGAAACTATTAGCAACTTTTGAGTGTTTGTATCAAGTTTGTACTTTACTTACATTATCACATTAATCCTTTATATATAAAGGATTTATATCCCTGCTGGGTAGCAACTATTGGCATTCCTTTTTTACAGATGAAGAAACAGACTAAGTTACATGAAGTGGTAAGGGGCAGAACAGAGACATAAAATCCACTCCATCAGATTTTAATGAAAGTGATATCAGGAATATAAGGAAGCTAAACTCAACAGAATTACAGTGCACCAGGGAGTCTGCATCACAGAGGTGCTCAGAACTGGATGCCATTGCTTCTAACCTAGAGAGTTTGGCTTTCTCTACTATAGGAGATGAGGATGAAGCTGCTGCATGTTTTGATTTCTGTTCTTGAGGTCTTATATTGATTACTTCCTGCTTTCCTGTCTCCTAGCAGTTGAAGAGTGAAAAGAGTTTCTATTTGCAAAAGAAAGACCTGGAGGCAAATTTGCTCACTTCCTCTCACTCACTCACTCACTCACTCACTCACTCATTCACTCACTCACCCACATACTCACTAAATAAATTTCTGAAGACTTTTTTCTGATACACTGTGATAGGAGCCTGGGATACCGTGGGGGACTTGATTTCTGTGTTTCTAAAATTGACATGAGTTATTTACTTAATCTTTCTAAAGGTTGCCTCCTCCTAGTATGGGAATGAAAATGGCAGCCTCAAGAAATTAATGAGTGTACTAAATTAAGAGAATATATGTGAAAGTACTTTATAAACTTTGAAGTGCTAAAGAAATAAAAACTATGCTGTCATTTATATCACTGGGTTATCAAGATGGGACCTTGTCTCAAATCCTAGGGTTTCTGCCAAGAATCAGCATCTGTTCTCTTTGCTGGTTGCTTACAAATCAAATTCAAACAGTATTTGAGTTTCTACTATGCTCAAATACATAATCTTATTCAATCTCGGAATGTCTAGTGAATCAGGAATCATCTCCCAGGCTATAGTTTAGCTCCTGTCTTCTTTGCTTTAAAATAAAAAAAATGGCAACATTATAAATGTGTGTGTGTGTGTGTGTGTGTGTATTCACACACACACACACACACACACACACACACACACACACACACACACACACACATATACATATACAATATAAGAGAGTTCTATCCAGTGTTTGAGCTTTTTTATTTTAGCTCTTCTAGTTAGTGTCAAGTGGTATTTCATTGATTTGGAAAGTTGGAATTTAATGTCCTTGTTTTTAACTGTAAGCTCTCTGTCTGTATCCATTTACATTTCCTGTTTTCCATGTGTGTTGGTTCTCTAACAAGATTTTGGATTCTGTGAGGGCAGAGTCTCTACCTGATATACTTCCCTTATCTATGAGACTGCAACAAACAAGGCCAGGAACATAGTGGGTACTTAACTTTTTGTTGGTTTGTTTCTTGATACTAAGAGACATTTGTAAACTATTTTGTAAGGACACATGAGAAAGGGCTGTTATATCAAATGCTTTTCAAACTCTTACAATTGTGTTGGTTCTCATATATCTTAGGAAAGCCTGGCTCTATTTCATTCTCTCTCTCTCTCTCTCTCTCTCTCTCTCTCTCTCTCTCTCTCTCTCTCTCAATCTCTCTCAATCTCCAATTCTCTTTCTTTGATAATTAGGTAATTAGGTTTGATCAGTAGTCAGAGCTTCTTAGCACCTATTAGATGTGGGTAGCACTTTTTTTTTGTGTCAAGGTCTGGTCAGCAATAACAAGTTTAAGGAGGCAGAGAAACAGATGAGTTGGGCTCTCTTATTGGTCAAGTTTCCTCTTCCACCTCAGTTGACCTCTTCCCTGTGGTTTTTCTTTTTGTTTTTATTTTTTCTTTTTTTGGTTAATGCTTTATAGTATCATAATAGTGGTTCTTTTTTGTTTTTGTTTTTGTTTTTAGAAATATTTTTCTTCTCTCACCTTAACATAGTCCCATTTTAAAGATAAAACAGACAAATGAAATTGTTTGCACTGTGAATTTTTTCCCTTCCAAAAATTTGAAGAAAATGCAACACTATTGACAACCTAAAAATTGTCTAAAGATAATCATAGATTGCACGATAACTTCTTTTCTTTTCAAATGTTATATAAAAGAAGCCCTTAGGCTCTTTTCTCTGTTAGAAATCAGATTTTTTCCCCATGCGAAGTACTGGGTGGTCTGGTACAGTGTAAAGCATCTCAGGCAGGACTCCCTGGTGCAGGCTCTAGCAAGGTCTCGCATGAGGACTTTATGTAAGGTACAGATCTCTCCGCTTTCATGACTTGCTTTTGGGGGAGGTCACCAAGAGTATGTAGCAACCAGTGAACCTGTGAGCTAGACCTGGGTAATTGGAGGCTCCTCATCCCTTCACCTGGTCCTTGGAATGTGCATTCTTCCCCCCTGTTCGCACAGTGGGAGCTATTTTCAAGGACGCAACCTTGAGAGAGCAATGTGGTGCTGCAACCACCTGGATGGTATAAATGACTAAACCCAGGTAAGGCTTCTGTATAAACTTTTAAGATTCTGGCGAACGGGTGCAGGACCTACTCATTTTGCAGCTGCCCAAGACAAGCTTCATAAGTTCCCTTGCTTACAAAACCCACCACCTAACAATCTGGAGTAGCCTGTCTCTTCCGTCTCTCCTTGCCCTTCTTGTATGGAAATTTCTGAGGATGTGAACAAACATTTACCTGTCAAACCCCTAATATAGCAGTTGTAAGGGGCTCAGAGATTTGCAAAAAATAAAGAAAAAAATCAGAGACTAAAAAATATACATATATTAAGGTTTTATGCAAGTGTTAGTCTTTTAAAAAATATTTGGAATAATGCATATGAAGTATATTACACTTAATTCTTCTTGTTTCCTTCCATATATTCAGTAGATATTAATTGTATACCTATGGTGTGCAGGGTTTCTGCTATGTGCTGGAGAGGTATATGTGAACCATGCAAGCTTTGTGCCTAGCTTTGCAGAACTCAGACAGTGTGGTCATGACTGACAGACAAGCAATCAAAGCATGACAAATGAGTGTGATTAGGACTGCAGCAGATACTGGCCAGAGCTCTGAGTCTCTCACTTAGGTCAAGACAAGCTTCCCAAAGTAAACTGCGTCCAACCTGGGATGAGTGAATCAGACTTTATTAGATAAAGGGGGAAGGGGATCATTGTTTCAGCCAGAGGAAACAGCAGATGTGATGGTCCAGAGATGGGAGAAAGGAGGTAGACCTGAAGTTCAATGTTACTGGAGCATGAGGATGAGGTAGTCATGGTGAGGAAAGTGGTGAAGGATGAAGGAAGGCCAAATCGTGCTGGGTCTTCTAAGTCTTGATAAGGAGTTTGTCCCACATCTTAAGAGCAATAAGAATCTTTTGCATAGTTATAAACAGAGTAATAAAATAATCAGTTTTGTTCTTGAGAAAGATCACTTTAGGTTGTTATGTGGAAGTTAGGAAGGGGTATGGCTGGGTGCAGGAAGACCTTCTGGAGAGGCTGGAGTCAGAGTAAGGGGGCACCAGTGGGCTGGGGGCAAGCGATGGCTTTGAGAGATGGTTCAGTCCTTTAGATCCTTATCTAATTTCCTCAGCAATGGAGTGTTAGCCCGATGATTCAGGAGGACATGGAAATGTTGGGAATCCAGATGACTTCTTTTATTCCCCTCTGGTGCCATTTCTGAGCTCTGACTCACAAATTTAGAGCTGAATGAGACTTAATGAAATCACTAAGATGAATTCTTTGGTGTATCTAACTGTGTGAGATTTTCTGGGCGTGCAGGCAATATGCTAATTGTCAAGCTCCTTCTTTTCTGAGCTCTGTGATTCTAAGGATTCAGAACAATTTATTTCTATAGGGGAAAAATGTACTAGTGTTTCAAAACAATCAATTTTCTTATAAGTCTACTGCTCCTTAGTTCATTTTTTCCTGCACAAAGGGGACAAAATGGACTCCAGATAGCCAGAGATGATATTTCGTGTCTATAATATGGCTGCTGCTACTGGGATCCTTGGGTAATTGGTGTTCACTAATGCTTCCTGCTTTTTATTTTGCAGATTGTCATGTTGTCCATTAAAATATTCCCCTCTTGTCACCAAAACTGTTATATTATGTTTTCTTTTATGGTTTCCAAAGGTGAAAGAGAGTCAGTTATATTTAGCAGGCTCATTACCCAGGGATGAACTAGACTGATCATCTTGCAAGAGCTTCCCCTTAACAACTGGCTTCCCACAGACAGGAAAAAATGACAAAAGATGATGACTTGTAGTTCAATCAAGGAAGTTGGTAGCCTAGAGTGTTGACATGTTACCCAAGAGCAGAGCTGAGGGACCATTAAAGTCACCAAAGGAGATTGTCAGCTATTGTCACTCGTTGTGGATCTCTACCTTTTTTCAGCAGTCAAGGCCACAGTCTGGCCTTTGCTTACCCAGGCAGAGAAGGGAGAACCACACCTAGTAGAGAGCATCCGCTGCTTTCTCGGTGAGCAGCAATCAAAGTCTCAAAGTGCCACCTGGGGAAGCTGTCCCATTAGCTCCTAAGCCATTTATTGGATGCCAGCCTCTCCCTCTGCTTCTGCTGAATCCCTGGTCCTGAAAATGCAGGTCATCCATTTTTGTCTTAATATTTGTCCTACTTGACCATATTGACTTTCTGGACACAGAACTTTACTTGCACATTTGGAAATGCATCCCTCCTTCCTCCTTTACCTATTCTTGCTTCCTGGGTTTCAGGCCAGATCTGTTGTTGTACCTATGGATGCCGACTTCTTGGCCACATGTTTTTCTCATATCCAACTTTATTCTCTACTAGGTTTATGTCAGCTTGATGCAGGACAGGGCTAATTCTCCTGAGGGGAGATCTCAAGCCCTGCACTAAGGGCAAGAAAGAATTCAATGCCAGCCAAAGTCAAGAGTCAAAAGGAAAGTTTATTAGAGAATGATAAAAGCACAGACAAGAGGAAGCAAAGACAAAAAACAACAACAACAACAACAACAACAACAAAAAAAAAAAAAACAAGCAAAAAAAGCTCCAAAAGTCGGGGAATCCAGTTTATATGCCCCTTTTTAGTTCTTGTGAGTTACAGTTTAAAGACTTTGCCCATTTCCCTTTGATATGGGCATACAGTGAGAAAGGATAAAAGCATGAAGAGTGAAAAGTTAAGAACATATAGTGTGAGGCCTGCTGGCAATTCCTAGCCTTTGATTCACAGGTTCTCCATGGTTTCAGCCATAGGGAATGAATGATTTGATTTTGCTTTGGGCACAATTTAAAGGCCCTGTTTTCCTGTTTTCCCTTCACAGTGTGGGGAAATTGTTAGCAATCCCAGCAAAAATCTGCCTTTGTTCTGTAGGTTTCCTTGTGGTCTGGCTGCAGGGCTGATCAGCATAGTGCAGTCTCTGAATGTAGCTTGATTTAACATTTTAGTTCTCTTGCCTCCTCTCTATGTGAAGCTGACATTGAGACTTTGATTCTTACACTCTGTTCCTCACCCTTATTGTTTTTCATTTTTAAGACATGATACATAGGTAAATTTAGGATTAGAATGAAAAAAAAAATACATGATACATAAAAACAAAACATTTACTTTTATTCTCTAATACAGATGTCCACTGGGGTCACCTGGCTCTTGAAAGTCTAAAGGAATTCACTTGAATCTTTATTCCTCTGGCCTAAGGATGCTCCCAATCTCTTTGGGGGACTTTTAGATGAATTCTGTGAGATGAGCAATTGTCCTTCATAACTCTGTTTATCTGCTTCTGTTACTGGAGATTGGGGTCCTCTCCCGGCATGTTGTCCAGGTTCTTAATGTCTCGAACAAAGAATTGAGCAAGAAAAAACAGTAGAAAAGAAAAGTTTTTTAGAAAGGAAAGTACACTTCCAGACGTGGAAGTGGGCCTGAGCAAGAGAAGCGTGGCTCAAAAGGCCTGGTAACAAAGACTTCAGGGTTTTTATTCTTTTTTGCTATGGGTGGTTACTTTTCTTAGAGGAGTGGGCTTCTTTGATTGACAACTAAGATTGACAGGACTCAATGATTCATCATTTTGCTTTTTGCGCATGTTTGTTCCCAGAATTCAGTCTGTTATAATGATATTAATGAACTTCTGGGCATATGTATCATATTATAATGATGGTATAATGAGGCTCAGATGATTTGAAGTTTGTTTGGGTCTTCATTGTGCAGGTGTGAGTGACTGGCTTAAACTGGTACCTAGATCTCTGCCTACTGCTTTCTTTGCATGAGTTAAAAAAAAAATGCTTTCTGGCTTGCTTAATTGTGGGTAGATTAAGGCAGACCCCTTCTGAGATAGGATGACCTCAGTGTCTTTGCAGGTAGATCCAAAATCCCCTAATTAACTTCCCTGCCTGTCTCTTTACTAAGAGCCATGAACCACCTTATTAGTAGTATAGATGTTGACAGACAGGAGGTCTGTTCTTCTGTATCTGCTTCCTGCTGAGAATGGCCATGGTCCCTGCCTATAGGAGTTTCATGGAGCTCTTTCCCTTTCTGCCTCAGTCAGGGCAGGATCTTGGGTTTCCTGCTGAAGTGCCACTTCAGTCTCTAGACAAAGAAAAGAAAATACAAATTCATTATTTAAATTATACATCTATTAATTTCTATTATTGATTTGCTTATTAAGTGAGTAAAGGGAAACAAGCTTGGTTAATATATTTCTTAAAGAGTAAAAAGACCTTTGACTTAAAGTCCCCACCCCTCTCAGACTCTAAGGGCCCTGCCTGGTTTAACACTATTTCTGCTTAACAGTGGGTTGATGACCCTTACAATAGCTAGAGAATCTGAGTCGCCAGGGCAGTTGTTAGAATTTGAGGGAGACTGCCTTTTTCCCAAGAAAAGAGGGAAGAAAACTTAACTACGTTTACTAAAAAGATCAACTCTGCAAGAGATCTCCCATTTCATTTCCTGCTAAAAAATTAAGAATTTTGCAAGTCCCCTCTCACTTCTATCAAATCCATCCAATTTATTGGAATTGTCTCAGCCTCAGGACCCTGTGTGTGCTCTTCTTTCTCCTTTTTATATTACTTCATACTAGAAACCTCTGGTATGTTCTTGCTCTCAAAGACACTATCTCTACAGGGTTGAGAGGGTGCACAGCCCGACTTTACCTGAAGCTTCAGAGATATCAAGGTAATTTATATTACAACATTGCAAATCAAATGAACATATCCTTTGTGGGGGCTAAAAAAATTATTACTTTTCCTCCGACCTTCTAAGTTTTTCTAGCTGGGCCAATAATCAAATTAACAGAGACAGATTAACAGGAGAAAATCAAATTTTTAATACACGCACATGGGAAATTCATATAAGCATGAAAATTCCAAAGACAGTGAGATGACATTGGGTATATATGACATTTTTAGACAAAGGAGAAGGGTGGGGGGATGCAGTATTAGATTTCAGAAGTGAAAGTGGACCATTTACAGGTAGTTAAGGAAGAGCAGGAATACACAGGGCAGGCAATTCCTGCAGAAACAATGGGACACAGAGGGTATCTAGCTTACAGACCCTGGCCTGAACCCTTCTATTTACCATACTGAATTTAAATTAGCCTAAGGCTGACATCCTAAGATTTCCTTCTTAAAATAGGTTTTTCCATCTGAATTTCTACATATCAAAGGTTCTTTATGAGTCTGATTTCTTAATAAACAGCTTCAATCAATAACTCAAAAGGCAGTATTTGGGTGGCAGCCTTTTGGTTTCCTTCACCTGCCTGATTTTCTTAGAGGAGATCATCACAGAAATTTCTCTTCAGCTTCCTGTTCTCCCCAAACCTCTCTGTTTATTGCTTTAGTCGCTTGAGTCTGTGCTGGCTGGAAAATTACTGTTTGGCTATCACCCATGGGAACATAGGTTGTCACCCACAGGAACATAACATTCTAACAATAAGCCCTCTGCTTCTGTACACCTGCTTGCATACTGGACCTGTGGGTTGACAGGTAGTGAATAGAAGAGAAATAAATCTTTGCGTTCAGACAGAAGGAAGAGTGGGATTTGGGGCTTAAAAACCCTGTACCTCTACATTTCGGGGCTGCTTAATTTGGGGTCTGTGTACCCTTGGCAGACCCAGCTGGCTGAATAAAGAGCATGTTTCCTATAACTCACTGAGTTCTGGTGTTCTGTGTGTCTTTCAGGGGCTGGTGACTACAACATTTGGAGGCCCCAGTGAGATCCCAGGGAGTCGCTCTGGGATCTAAGATCCTACCAGCCTCTGAAGTGCTGTCCCTGTTACAAATTCAAAAGGGTGGCCAACCTGCGTCGTTCCAGGGCCCCTGAATGCCATGTCGAGGTTAATGCAATTGTCAAGGACGCAACTTTCAGGATGTTCTTTTTATTCCTGGTCCCGAAGGGAATCTGGAATCGCTGAGGCCTTGGCATCTGGATAAAAGGTACTTTTCTGTTTCTGTTGACTGGTCATTGGGGGTCCGTGGAGATACTGGACAGTCATATCTCCCAGACCATGGCCAGGCTGCGGGACGCCACCTCCTGTGACCTGTTTTTGGGTTCTGTTTATTGTCTCTGGTCTTGTCTAGGTTGTAGATGGTGGACTTCTTTTGGTCCACCTACACCTCAGTAATTGTTCTCATCTGAGTGTCTGTTTTGTGTTTTGTGTTTTCTGCACAAGGGATGCGGGGAAAGTCCGAGTTCACAGAAGATACCCTTGGGGTGTCTCCTGTGACATTTCAAAGAAGGGTTTGTAGAGAGAGCTAACTATGGCATAAAGTTTTCTCCAGGCAGACTAAGAACATTGTGTAAAGTTGAGTGGCTGTCTTTTGATGTAAACTCACTTCCTGAGGGTTCTTTTGACAGAGGTTTAATGAGGAATGTTTGGAAGATTGTCACGGGAGATCTGGGACATCCTGATCAGTTTCCCTACATTCATCAATAGTTAAATTATGTTCAGAACCCCCACTCCTTGGCTCCATCGGTGTGCCCTTTCTCTGAAGGCATGAGTTTTAGTTGTGGATACCCTGAAACATGCAGCAACTGAATCTCCAAGACAGCCTAGTCTCTCAGTCCTCCAATCTCCACCGGAGGACAGTGACCTTTCCTCACCCTATAATCCAGGACAACAGAGGCCCAATAACACCACCTCAGCGCCTCGGATATGTGCAGGTAACCCCTATGGGCCTCCTGCTCCCGCTCTGGGCAGGGCACCAGCCAATATGTGTACCCCGGCCATTCTCCCCTTGTGAGAAGCACCACCCCAGGGGCATCACACAGACAAGCCCTTTATGGTTTACATGCCTTTCTCAACTAGTGACCTATACAACTGGAAGGCACAGAATCCACCTTTCTCTGAGAAACCCCAGGCATTAATAAGACTCTTAGAAAGTGCCTTTCAGACTCACTGCTTCACCTGGGACGACTGCCAACAGCTTTCAATTATCCCCTTGACCTCAGAAGAGCGCAGACGCATTCGAACTAAAACACAAAAGAAAGCTGCTGGAGGGAGGAAAGTTGAGGAAGCAGGGGAACAGATTAAGGAGGAATTTTTCTCCACCCGCCCAGACTGAGGACACAATTCTCAGGCAGGGAGAATGGCATTAGATCGATACCACCAGATTCTAATTGGGGAAATTAGGATAGCTTCTCATCAGCCAACTAATCTTTCTAAGGTAACTGAAGTTATACAGGGAAGGACCTTAGGAATCCCCTGGAGCGTTTCTTGAACGAGGCGTACTGGGTGTTCACCCCCATTATCCTGAGGCCCCTGAAAACCAGCAAGCAATTAATATAGCCTTTGCTATTCAGGCAACCCCTGATATCTGGTGTAAATTACAAAAATTAGAAGGTTTTGCAGGGATAAACCTGTCCCAACTTGTTGAGATAGCCCAGAAGGTGTTCAACAACAGGGATGCACCGGATGACCCCAAACATATGGCTAAAATCTAAAGCTACTGTCATCAGCCTAGCCAATCTGTTGCCAGACCCAGACCCCCGTTCATGACTGCACAATTTCACTGATGCCGTGTGTTCTTCGGGGCCAGACCTCAAAGACTCCCCTCTGCCTGAGGCAGATGAAGTTCTGTTCATGGATGGGAGCAGCTTCATGCATGAAGGAAAGAGGTATGCTGGGGCAGTGGTTCTAACTATAATTGGCACCATCTAGTCACCGGCTTTTCCCCATAGGACTTCTGCTCAAAAAGCAGAACTTATCTCCCTCACTGAGGCACTAAGATGGGGGAAAAATAAGGCAGTCACAATATACACTGACAGCCGATACACCTTTGCCACTGAACATGTACACAGAGCCATCTATAAGGAAAGAGGGCTTCTGTCTTCAGCTGGGAAGGGCATTAAGAACAAAGAGGAGATCTTAGCCTTACTTGAAGCCATATAGATGCCTAAGGCTCTTGCTATTGTTCTTTGTAAAGGGCATCAAAAAGGGAATAGTCCTGAGGCTGAGGAAAACAGACAAGCCAATGCAGAGACAAGAACAGTGGCCACAAGGCCAGTGGGGCCCCCACCACATATACTGACTGTTGTCCCTTACCTAGAACTGCCTCTGTCTCCAACCTATATGGCGGAAGAGAACATATATTTTCAAGACAAAGGAGCCACTAGGAACCAACAGGGGTGGTGGACGACCCCAGATGAAAAAATTAGGCTCTCACGGGCCCTTGGAAGGACTCTCCTACACCAGCTACACCAGGCTGCACACCTAGGGTGAACTAAGATGCTCCAGAAGGGAGAAAAACCACAGAGGAGATTGCCTTATGATGCCCAGCTTGTGCCTAAGTTAATTCAAAGAAGGGGAAGATAGAAGAACCTAGGCACAGGGAAAGAGGAACTTATCTGGGGGACCACTGGGAAGTCGATTTCACTGAAGTAACCTTGACTGTGAGGGGCTACAAATATTTACTTGTTTTTATAGACACCTTTTCAGGATGGGTAGAGGCCTTCCCCACCAGGAAGAAAACTACCTTAGTAGTTACTAAGAAACTGCTACAAGAAATTCTTCCTCGATTTGGTCTCCCTGAAACTTTAGGGTCGGACGACGGGCCAGCCTTTGTAGCAAAGGTATCACAGCAATTGGCTAGCTACCTAAATTTACAATGGAAACTCCACTGCTCCTACCGGCCCCAAAGTTCAGGCCAAGTAGAGCAAATGAATCAGACTCTAATAGAGACATTAGTCAACTTAAGATTAGAAACTGGTGGGATCTGGGTAGAACTTATCCCCTTTGCTCTTCTCCAAGCCAGGTGTACTCCATATATTAATGGATTCACCCATTTTAAATTTTCTTTGGAAAACCCCCACATTTAGTACCTAAAATAGAAGATGAGAAAAAGGCAGAACCGCGTAACCTTTGTTTTAGTTAAATCTTTACAGGCCCTTCAAAGTGTACAGAAGGAGATTTGGTCCCAGGTTCGTGCCATCCACTCAGCTCTGGAGGATGGACTTCCCTACCAGTTTCAGCCTGGGGACTCTGTGTGGATCTGGAAGTTCACTTCCAAAGGACTAGAACCCAAATAGAAAGGACCTTTCACTGTCTACCTGACGATGCCCAGTGCAGTTAAAGTAGACAACATCCCATCATGGATTCATCAGTCCCACGTGAAGGCAGCACGAGAGTGGACAGCTCAGGAAGACGAGCTCTTAAGACTAAGACTCAAGCATACATAAGTCTAACCCTATGTTTCTTCCTTTTTTCCTCTTTAGCCCAGGCATTCGACCAGCCACAACCAAAAACAGAAGGAGCATTAATAACTTTGCTAACGATAATACACAAGGTCTTAAATAAGACCATCCCAGACATAGGACAAGATTCCTCATTGTGCGTAAACCCAAAAACCTCTACTATGTCAATGTAGGAGCTCCCCTAAACTTAACTGAGCTCAGCAGGCTAGAACTTCAAGTCAATTCACTAGCAGAAGTAGTCCTTCAGAATAGAAGAGGTTTAAATTTATTATTCTTAGATCAAGGTAGATTATGTATGGCTCTAGGTGAAACCTGTTGCTTCTATGCCAATAACTCTGGAATAATTAGAAAAAGGTTACTACTAGTACAGAGAAATTTAGATGCCAGGGAAAAACAGAGACTAAAATCAAATAACTGGTTTCATAGGATGTTCAGGTGGTCACCATGGCTAAAAACCCTTCTATCTGCTATAGCTGGACCTTTAATCCTCCCCCTTCTCTTGTTAACTTTTAACCCATGTTTCCTCAATTTCTTGTTTACATATAGAAGGAAGACAATTAATTATATTAGACTTTTAGTATTACAAAATAGAGGCTATGAGCAAATTTCACATGAAGAATCAAGGATTTATTTTTCCACTAAGGCCAGTGAGGAATGTGCTGGCTAGAGAATTATTGGTTGGCTATCACCCATGGGAACATAACATACTAACAATAAGTTCTCTGCTTCTGTACCCCCGCTTGCATACCCGACTGTGGGTAGACAGGTAGTGAATAGAAGAGCAATAGACCCTTGTGTTCAGACAGAAGGAAGAGTGGGATTTGGGGTTTAAAAACCCTGTACCTCTACATTTCGGGGCTGCTTAATTTGGGGTCTGTGTACCCTTGGCAGACCCAGCTGGCTGAATAAAGAGCGTGTTTCCTATAACTCACTGAGCTCTGGTGTTCCGTGTGTCTTTCAGGGGCTGGCGGCTACAACAAGTCAACTGCTAATTTCAGTGTACAGATAGAAATTCAGTTGCTATTTGTTTTTCTTACCTTCCCTTTTCAAAAAATCCAATCAGTCTTCTGCATTCTAGGACTGGCTGGAAAGAGCTGATGGTTAAATATTCAGGAATTTGGAGCCTATTGGTTGCTTGAAATTGTCCACAGTAGGAATATTTACACCATACAGATTGGCAAATGATACAAATTAGTTGTTGCCATCATCATTGTTTGTTGTTATTGTTTTGGTGAGCCATTTTAGTGGCAGACCACCACTTCAGAAAGCTTACCTGTGGAGAAACATCTTTCCATTTATTCTCCTTATAGGCAGAAATTGCTGCAATAAATTGTGACCTTTTTCTTTTCCTTACACAGACAGAAGTAAAACATGTTTATGGTTGAATCTGCTGCCAAGCTTAGTTGAAATCTATAGAAATGTGCTAGGGTTTTAGAACTGGACAAGCCTGGGTCGTCGTTGGTGTGAGGACAAGCTGGATGAAGTAGGTTTCGTTTCCTGAATAAAGTCTCCTTCTGTGCAGAGGTAACGTGATAATAGTACCAATGGGGATAAGCTCCTTAAGAAGACATTTGTGAAGGTCAGAGATTGAGCCACATCCCGTTTCTGTGGGAGGACAAAGGCAAAGCCCAGAAAGAGAGGAACCAGTAGAATGAGAGTTGGATGTCAGACTAAGGGACTTTGTCCTTATTTCCTGGGTTAGTAAAATACAGAGACAAGATTGAACAAATGGAATTTTACCAAGATTGGCTTGTGAAATGGTACTGAACAGATTGGGATGAGAGGTCTACTAGAATGACAAAGATTATACGGACATCTATTTTAATACATAACTCTCTACTCTCCCATGTCCTACACTGTTATTAGTCTCTTTCTTCAAAATTGTGTTCCTCTCCCTCAGATGAGGCTAACACAGATCATGTTTTCTTTTTGCTTGGCCCATGCTAAAAAATTCATTAGTATTTCCAAGTGAAATTTAATTATTTTATTTTTTTATGATAAATTGTTTCATTTCTTTATGAGGAGAAAATTACTTTAATAGCAAATCCAACTAAAACCCACTGCCAGTAGCTGAGGTGTCTCTGAATGGAAGATTAGCAGTGTTTGACTTTTGACTCTTACTTATCAGATGTTAACCATTGCCCCATCCACTCCAACATTTGGGAAACATCAGTCTGGCCTTGGAATGAAGTTCAGTGATAGGATGTAGCACAGTGGGTAAGACAGTGACCCGGGATGCTGGGATTGGTCTTTGGTTCTTGGGTTAGAATCTCCTCTTCTGAAAACTGAAAACGTTGTCTAGTGTAAACTGGCACAGCCACTTTGAGGCATCAATTTCACCAAACCTTTGAAGTTGAATCTGTGTATACTTTATGACCCAGAAGTTCGAATTCCTGACATCTGTTCTAGAGAATAAGCATACATAAGCAAAGAGATATGCCATCCCTAAGCACCCCTCAAATTCACTCCAAGAGAAGGAAGCAAAGTGTAGGTAGTGAGGCCAGGTGGATCCATAACTATCTCTCGGGCTCAGCTTTCTCACCTGTAAAATGGGAATTATAATACATGGAAGCTTGTTTTGAGCTTCAGATAAAATAATACCCATAAAACACTTTGTACAGTGTCTGATATTTAAAATTTTAATAAGTATGAAGCAACAGTGAGACAAGACATCACTTGTAAAATTCTTAATCTTTTAGCAGGAAATGAAATGGGACATCTCTTGCAGAGTGAATCTTTTTAATAAACCTAGTGAAGTTTTCATCCCTCTTTTCTTGGGAAAAAGGCTCTCTCTCTCAAATCCTGATAATTGCCCTGGCGACTCAGATCCTCTGGCTATTGATAAAGGCCATCAGCCCATTGTTAAGCAGAAATGGTGTTAAGCCAGGCAAGGCCCTTAGAGTCTAGGGGGAGGGGACTTTAAGCCAAAAGTCTTTCTTTTTACTCTTTAAGAAATATATTAACCAAGCTTATTTCCCTTTACTCACTTAATAAACAAACCAATAATAGAAATTAAAAGATGTATGATTTAAATAACAGGTTTGTATCTTTTCCTTGTCTAGGGACTTCAGCAGGAAACCCAAGACCCCACCCTGACTCAGGCAGAAAGGGAAAGAACTCCATGAAACCCCTGTAGGCAGGGACCATGGCCATTCTCAGTAGGAAGCAGATACAGAAGAGACCTCTTGTTTCTCAGCATCCATACTAATAATAAGGGGGTTCATTCTTAGAAAAGAGGTAGACAGGAAAGTTAGTTAGGGGGTTTCAGGTCTGCCTGCAAAGACACTGAGGTCATCCTATCTCAGAAGGGGTCCACCCTAATTTATCCACAATTAAGCAAGCCAGAAAGCATTTTTTTTTTTTTAATTTACACAAAGAAACCAGTAAGCAGAGATTCAGGTACCAGTTTAAGCCAGTCACTCACACCTGCACAATGAAGACCCAAACAAACTTCAAATCATTTGAAGCCTCATTATACCATCATTATAATATGATGCATATGCCCAGAAGTTAATTAATGTCATTATGACAGACTGAATTCTGGGAACAAACATGCGCAGAAAGCAAAATGATGAATCACTGAGTACTGTCAATCTTAGTTGTCAATCAAAGAAGCCCACTCCTCTAAGAAAAGTAACCACCCACAACAAAAAAGAAATAAAAACCCTGAAGTCTTTGTTACCAGGCCTTTTGAGCCACGCTTCTTTTGCTCAGGCCCACTTCCACGTCTGGAAGTGTACTTTCCTTTCTGATAAAACTTTTCAATTCTTTGTTCGAGACATTAAGAACCTGGACAACGTGCCAGGAGAGGACCCCACTCTCTGGTAACAATAGTTTTAGTTTTAAATTAAGTTCTAATTTTATAAAAATATATTATCGCTATAAATAAATGGAAATATTACAGGTAAGGCCAAAGTGCCCTCCAAGCTATTTATTCTCCCCAATATCATTCATAGCCCCCTAGCTCCAACCCACTGAGAGGCAATTACTCTTGCCATATTGGTGTTTATCTTTCCTGGTCTTTTGCCATGCATTTCTCTCTCTCTCTCTCATCTATTTATCTAATCTATATCATCTATCTATATCTATCATCTATATCTATACCTATCTATGTATATATTTTTCCCCTATAGAAAATATTTAATATTATCCCATGGCTTTCTTTCTACTTAGTATATTTTTGATACCTATCCAAGTTATCAGATGTAGAATAACTTGATTATTTTTAGCTCCTGCAGAGTTCCATTTTATGCTCACGTCATATTTTTAAAAACCATTTCCTTGAGGAATGTTTAGGTTACTTCTAGTTTTTAAGTTGCACAAGCAGTGTTGCAACAAACATCTTTATCTCTCATTTGTGCAAGTATTTCTCTAGGGGAGCTATTAGGAAAGAGATATGTAAGATCATAAGGTATATACATTTTTAGCTTCAACCAGTTCTGCACAATGACTAGCAAAGTGGCTATAGCAGTTTAAAATTCAACTCACAGCATGTGAGTGATCCTTTCCTTACTTTTGTCAAATTTGTCAACACTTTAAATTTGTTTGATAATCTTATGGGTGAAAAAAGAAAAGATATATTATTTGTGGATTTAAAGTACTATTTACCAGTGGAGTTGAGTATTCTTTCATATGTTACTGACCATTTATATTTCCTTTTCTGTAAGTTGCCTGATAATAAATGTTGCCCATTTTACTATTGGCTTGTTTCATGGTTTCTTATTGATATGGGACACTAATGCTTTCTTTTCTGTTGCAAATATTTTCTCCCAATGTTTCTTACATTTCAACACTATTTATGGTGTCTTTTGATAAATGTAAGTTTTAAATTTTGATTCTTTTTGTGTTTTTGCTTTTTTGCATCTTCATGAAGGTGAATTTTCCCTACTCTTAAAGTCACAGAGATATTATCTAATATCTTCTTTTAGCATTTATATATTTTTATATTTACTCTTTAATCCATATAGAATCTTCATATGAACAAATTTTCTTGTTTCAGAAGAAAGTATATTATTCCTTGTATTACTTATTGACTAATCTGCTCTTTGTTCATTTATATACAGTGTCACTTCTATCAAATATTAAATTCCTACATATACTTGGATTTGTTTTAGTTTTTTATACTTTTTGAATAATCTATTTATTCCTACAATGATACCATATAATTTCTATATAGTTTTTACTATGTCTTGACATCTGGGAGGGTTGGTCCCTATTTTGCTTTTTTATAAAATTATCTTGGTTATTCTTGCCATTTGCTCTTTCAAATGAATTCTAGAATCAGTGTAAATGTTACATGAAGAAACCGGCTGCGTTCTGAAGGAAATTATATTGCATCCATAGATTTATTTTGAGAGAAGTGATGATGATAAATATGCTGTTGATGAGGGTGACGAGGATTGATTTCTGATCTCTGCCAGAGCATTTTCTGGAGTTCCAAATAGGATCAGTTAGGACAAGGGAAGATGACAGTGCTGGTGATGAGCCACTTTCTCTGTGTACCACTTCTTCCTTGATGAGCCTTTTTTCCTGAATTAAGTCTCCTTAGAACACAAAACATGAGATGTGAAGAGAGCTTTGATTGAGGACATCAGACTTAAGTCAGGAGTAGGGTGATGGTTACGGTATGTACTCCAATCGACCATCTGATCTGTCAACACATTTCCTGAGGGGCATCTGGGGCTCAGAAGCCAGGGTCCATTCCCTGATTGTACACTGGCATGTGGCAGAAGACCATCTGCCATATAAGGACCCCTTTCAAATATGACGGCTCTCAGTTATCTCAGGGATAACAGTTATTTTTCTGGTAATTGTTGTTTAAGAATATGTATAATGAAAACAGCCTACCGTGAATTAAGTAATTCTTAAATGTGATTTATCAGTCACAAATTGGGTATATAGGTATGAGACATTACTTTTTCAGCTATAGATGATTCTTGGTGTCTCTACAAGGATTGGAGAACTCCTTGTGCTGACAAGGAAGGAACTCCTCTTCCAGGGCATTCTTGTTTTACTTTATGATAAAAGCCTATCTAATGTTAGCTCACTTTTTATCATATCCTTTGATACTCCTGGGAGGTTTTCTAAACTAAAACCTATATTTGAAATTCTCTAAGCCTTTATCTTATATATAGTTCACCTTTTTTCTCCTACACACATTTCATAGGTATCCAGGACATAAAATATAAACATATTTAACAGAAAATATGTTTATATTTTATATTTATATTTTATGCTTATATTGTTTTTTTTAACAAAATGGGCTGATTATCTGCAAATAAACCTACATTTACAAAACCCTGGTCATATAAAATAAGGATCATAATAATTCTCACCTCTCAGAGTTATGGTAAAGAACAAATAGGCTGATGCACAAAAATTCATCTGTAAGCTGTAAAGCATTATACAAATGTTATTTTGCTACTCAGCACAGTACAAAATTATAAATGAAATAGCATCTTGTTCCTGCCCCTGAGACATTTAAAACCAGCTGGAAGCTCAGATCTAGGTGGAACAATTAAGGAGAAATTGTAAGGTAACTAGAAAAGCTTCTGCAAATATAATGAAAATTGTAGCCCTAAGTGCTAATATAACACAGTGCTAATATACCCAGAACCAGCTCTGACACCCTGTGCAGGTGCAGCAGCCCACTGTTCTGTCCCCAGCAAAGGCGGGAGTTTTTCCATGGCAGCAGGTCCCATTACTTCACTTCCTCTCTTCCTCCTCTGTCTTTAAAAGCTGTTACTCTCCTGGAGAACTTTTCAGGCTGAGCCTCCCAGTTACTTGGGGGGCTTTCTTTCTGACAGCTTTTTTTTGCTCTGGTGGCTTTTCCTCCTCCCACATGGCAATATTAAATCCATTCTGCTGGCAGTTGTGGGACTCGAGCTGTGTGGTACTTGATGCTGATGAAAACAATGTCAAAAAGAACCCACAGCAGGCTCTCTGTCTTTGGCTCCAAGTCAGAGCCTTGTGTGTTGATCACTTCATTTATTATGCTCCCATTTTGAAATGGTGAGCACTGGTACCCACTGTTCTTTCATCTAAGAAAGTCTGGGGCTGCTGGGAGGTATTCACAGGTAATTAATTTGTCAGGCTAGGAGAAGTGGTCTTGCCAAATACCAGCAACAAACCCCAAATTCACACCTCATCTAGCAGTTGATTAGTTCTACAAATGACCATGAATAACATAAAAAAGCAGGGTTGGGGGCAGTGAAGGTGGGGGGAGGAACGGTAGTGGTAGAGCAGACAGACCTGCAAATGGATGAGGCTTTTCTGCTAAACTTGATGGATTAATATTTTTTTGCCTCATAAAGGGCTGTAATTTCTACTTGTAAATGAATCTCTTGTGGCTACCAAATCAGAAGTGTGCCTCATGTGGTCCACATGTGGGCAAAAAGAAAGGCCCTGCCCTCCCCTCCCCTTCCTTCCCCTGCCCTCCCCTCTCTTCCCTTCCCCTTCTCTTCCCTCCCCTCCCCTCCCCTCCCTTCCCTTCCCCTCCCCTTCCCTCCCCTCCTCCTCTCTTTCCCTCCCTTCCTTCCTGCCTTGCTGCCTTTCTTTCTCTCTTTTCTTTTTTTCTCTCTTTCTCTCATTCTCTCTTTCTCTCCCTTTCTTTCCCAGCCCTCTCTTTCTCCCTTCCTTCCTCTCATTGATTTGAATAGTAATAATAATAGAGTGATTTAATTTTATGGTTTCTAATGATTTGGGATCAGTTTTAATATTTGTAGATGCAAAAAAATGTAGTATCTCATTACTAGACTTCTGGTGCACCTCGTTTAATGAAATAAATGTGTCTGGAAAGCTGTATAAAGTTAGTGTTTGTAAAGTAAATTATATTTTACACACATTAGGATCATTCTTCTGTTAATGATACCCTAAGGGATCCTTTTCTTTGGAAATGGATATGAAAGCATAAATTTGGTAAATTCTGATTTTGGCATATCATTTTTGGTTTTCTTGGTTATTCAGTTCAACTAGTTTTAAATGAGAATTTGTTGTGTGCAAGGTACTGATCTCTCTCACTCTCTGCCTCTGAGAGGAGCCCATGCTCTGTCTATAGAGTATTAAACCCTGCTCTAACAAACTTTCCTTTCAACTCTAACTTTGACATCTATTTGAATTCTTTCTCCCTCTTCTTTCTCAGTGCAGGGTTTGAGTTTTCCTCTACTTGGGCGAATTTGTCCTTTCCTGCATCAATGTGGTTTGAGTTCAGAGCTCTGCTTGCGAATTACTAGCTCTGTCATTTTGGGCAAGTTTCTAAACTTCTGAGTCTTTGTTAACTTACTTATAAAGTGAAGATAATACTATTTACCTCAAGAATATGTGTAAGTATTGAAGAAAATAAAGTGCTGACCAGGTAAAAGGCAGTCGTTACATGTTAGCTACTATTGTTATCATCAGTAGTAGCAGTAGTGCTTATTTAGATGTTTTTCTATCAACCTTGACTATGCAACTTACAGGATAGCGGACACACCTTGTCCACTGGGCTAACGGTCCCTGGGGCACGTAGAGTGTGCTGAGAGTGGCTTAATTCCATTGTGTCACAGAATCATAGAAAATGTAATCAGTTATCAAATTCATTAAAATCGGCTTAGGTTTCCCAGTCATGCTGCCCTGCATGAACTATGAGTTCATCTCTTAACGTTTCTAGCTTGGAATTTCCTCATCATAAATACTGTCCATGGAAGTGTCATGCTCTCTCTCTCAACTCATTTTTAGATCACATTTTATATTCATATTTGCAATCTAGATTAAAACTAGAGTTCTAATTATTTTTCAGATTTGTCATTTGAAGCACTGTTAAAATTTTGCTTCTTCTGAAATAAACTTATTTTTTTGTAACTCATGTTCTGGTATTCCAGATAGTGCCTTTTAGAGTAACAAGAATTATGCCTAATCAGAAACATTTTATGCCAGCTTCCCATGCCTGGTTGGGAGGAGAACTACACAATAATCACAAGAACTGAAGAAAAGACTAAAAGAAGAGCTGACCTAGTCAGGTCCTGACTTGAGGGGGGTAGAATGTGTTTGGGAATATTCTTTGTACCCATGGCAGTGCCTAATATGGTGCCTTATCCAAAGTAATTTCTCAATAAATCCTGCTTGGGTGATTATATCAACTGTCCTAACCAAGGAAATGACAGCTTTTGGAAATAGCTATCAGACTCCATTTGACCCCATAGCCCAAACTTCAATAGCAGATTGCTCCTTAGGCTGAAATGCCCTCTTTCTTCTTACCCTCTCTTCTTTTTGAAATCCTCTTTGCTCAAGTGTCACCTCCTCTCTGATGCTTTCACGATTTTCCCAGGTAGAATTAGTTCTATCTTGCTCCTAAGTTTCCAAACTATAGAACTGAAAGTCTACTATAACTATAGAAACCATGCATCCTGCATTCTGAGTTTTAGCTCTGATCTGAGTTCGAACAGCACTAGTGTCAAGTCCTAACTTCATAAATTATCAGCTGTGGATTCATAAGTCACGTCTCCAAATCTCATATTGTTCATGAGTACAGTGGCAATAACAACTCTTAACTCATAAGTTTATAAAAGAATTTGAGCATGATTTCCCTTTTCATTTATTTTCATCATACTCAAATCTTCAAAATCAATAATCATATTTAGTTTCTCTTTATTTCTATGGGACCTACTTCAGTGCTAGGCACTTAAGCGATTCTTAGTATGAATAATAAAAAAAGAGATTCTCAGTATGTTTTTGCGGAAATAAATGGACATAGTGGTAATAATTGCTAACATTTACATAGTACTTACCATATGTATGACCCACTTTAAAGTGCTTTGCATATATTAGCTAATTAACCACATAGCAATAGCAATAATGGTCATGAAGTTTGGTATTATCATTTTCCTGAATGTAGAGCTAAAATTATAGGAGTGGTGTGTGTGTGTGTGTGTGTGTGTGTGTGTGTGTGTGTGTGTGTGTATGTGTGAGAGAGAGAGAGAGAAAGAGAGAGAGAGAGATTGAGAGATTGACTCTTATTTCAGAGTTCAGGTCACAACCAACATTTCTCTATTGTGTTTCTGACACTGCTTTCTGACTGTGCTTAACTATACTTGCTATCTTTGAAAACATCCATGATGTAGACATTTTATTATCAAAAGTTATCTCTCCTGTGTTCCTCTCCTGGTGCCCTGTTAGGTGACTGGTGGTTAAATTTGATAAACAAATTAAAGTTCTCGAAGTAATGGCTGAAAATGGTACAATGCATGAATTTCCCTTTCCATATTACCTGTGCATTACGATATGTCATCAGTGCTTAAAACTCAAACAAGGAATAATTTGGAAGTATTTTCCAGAGAGACTCTCAGTACCTCATAGAGTTAAGGGAATTGAAAAGCTTAGAATGGGAATAGAATTGGGAAGGTCTGTGTTCAACTGGAATTTTTCTTGAAAGCTTAATAAAATAGGTTCAAGATATAAGAGAAGAAACAAAAGTGGGAGAAAGAGAAGTGACAAAGATATGAGACCCTGAAGTAGAAGATGAAATGATATTCCTATGCCTGGGCACTGGATTGCTGTTGGCCACAGGAATTAGAGAAGAGCTTCTTCATGCTTTAGAAGAGAAGTTGAAGATCTGTGAAAATTGCTTCTAGTACAGCTATACTTGAAGGAGTTCTATTTTATTTTTATTTGAATTTATTGAATAGGCATAGTATGCCATGCCTCTAAGGTGAGTGTTCTAATAATCAACACTTATCTTGCAATGACAAAAACAGCATATATAGTAAAAACTAAGATCCAGTTAGATTAGAAATCTGTATTTGATTTGAAAAATTCAGTGTAGCTTTCAAGTATTACCAAACGAAGCACCTTTAACATCTGAAAAGTTTTGATAAGACAGTGTAACAGCTTTTTGGAATAAGTAGTAAATTTACATTCATCTTTCTAAAGAACTCACTAAAAGGTCACATGGCATAACAGAAAAACTTATATGCTATCTAAAATACGGAGTTCTCAGTGTGCCCTAAGTGCAACCTGCAAAGATCACCTAATTCTGTCTTTCAATGTTACAAGTCTATAAAATCAAGAATTTAACACTTAAAGACATTTTATTTTTCAAATTTAATATTCTGTCATTTCTTCATTCATTGCAAAACTATAACATTTCCATAAAAGATGCTTATTTAAAACAAACAAAACACTTCAACGGTTGACAATAGAATACATTTTCTAGGATATAAAAGACAGATTTTACATTGAGCAGGGTGACCAGGGCACATTTCCTTTTCCCCTACTCCCAGGAAATTCTACAATGTGGGAAGAACAATTCATCTTCTACAAAAGTGCTGTCTAAAACCTATGGAACTGCCCTAAAGTGTACCACTCATTTCTTGTTACTCACATTTTATCAGTTCCAATGTGCTCTGATACTACTGCTGTTTTGATATTTGAAGAAGTTGTCAAAGGAAGATTTTCACAAAACTATGATATAACGTTTACCTCATGATCATAAAGCCTTGTCAATTGTATGATGTACCCCATTTTAAGAAAATAGTCTATGAAAGAATGTCTGTCTTAGGAATGATGAAACAGGGTGTTTCTTTATTCTGCTCTTTTTCTTCCCTTTTCTTTGTCATTTTCTCATATATTACCCAATTTCTCCTATGTCTTCACAGACCCTAATATGTTTTATATTGTGAAATTAAACTCTTTGCTCTTATTTTATTTAAAAAATTTTTTTGAATTAAATATTTAAACAATTATTCTTTTTTATTCTTATCTTTCCATCCTCTATCCTTTGGTGGACATCAGTTTGTTTCTATATATATATGAGTCTGCTTCTGTTTTGTTTTGTTTATTCATTTACTTTGGTTTTTAGATTCTATGTATCAATGAGATTATATGGTATCTTTCTCCATATGACTTATTTCACTTAGCAAAATATTGTCTAAATTCATCCATCTTGTCACAAATGGTAAGATTTCATTCTTTTTTATTGGTGAGTAATATTTCATTGTATATAGATGATATAGATATAGATATAGAAATTTATAGAGTGGGATTCTGGGAGTAGGAGAGTAAAGCAAGGTAAAGGAAGAGTCAACACAAAGATGTGTCAGCCGCTGCCGTAGGCAGCTGGTTGCTCAATTATCTAAGTATCAGCTGAACATACCATACAGGGTTTCCTTGCCTTGTGTTCACTCCCTCACCATTATTCCTTTTGATGATCAATAGGTAAATAATTAAATATATGCAAAACATATTTACATTGTGCAAAGTACTATAAAACTATTCATTGTTATGTATAATTAGGTTATCACATGTTAAAGTAGGTCTTACCCTCCAAGTTCCACAGAGCTGGTCCAGCTATAGGTGGTTGTCCCCTCCTTCTTCTGTATCTCTTGTACCTTTGCATTGTTCTGGGTTGAATAGTGTCTCCCAAAAATTCAAGGCCACCCAAAACCTCAGAATACAACCTTATTTGGAAATAGGATCTTTACAGATACAATAAGCTGAGATGAGGTCATACTAGACTAGAGCAGACCCTAAATCCAATGACTGATATCTTTATAAAAGAAAGAAGGAGGTCAGGACCCACAGGAGGGAAGAAGATGGTGTGAAAATGGAGGCAGAGATTACAAGCCAGGGAACACTAAGGACTGCAGGCAATCCAGCACTTAAGGCGCTTGCTGGACCAGAACAACTCTTAGCAGGGGCCAGGTGAGTGTGGTGAGGCTGTTGTTACTCCTGCTTGCTCCCTTTGTTCAAAGGGAAAAAGCTCCAGGAATGGGCAGCTGTGATCTGATCTAGGAAGGAGGCCAAAGCACCCAAATAGAGCTCTTGCCCTCCCATTAAAATGAAGGGGAACTTAAACAATGGTGTTCACTGGCTCCTCCAGCCCAGGAGAGTTCCTGAAGCTCCCACAGGACTCCTGGGTTCCCAGCCTTCTCTATTCAGTCTTTCTTGCTTGTTGTCAAAAGCTGCTCATTCAGTGGCTCATTTGTCTTTGAAGGATTAATTGCTACCTATATACAAGTATAGTTGATTTTGCTACTGAGAGGGCATGTGATCAGCATCCTCCTATGAGGCCACCATTCTAGACCTCCTACTTCTATTTTAAAAGCATTGAAGTTGCAGTTGAATGTTTTTTCCTTTTTCTAAAATATCTAAAAAATAAATGTGTGTTTGTGTCATGTATTGTCTGTGAGTCCTTCTTTAACTATCCTGAAGGATAGTGTGATTCAATAGCAAAAATATTCAACTTAGTTATGCAGGATAAAATCTGTGTTTCTTGGAGGATGGATATGCAGTGTTTGGTTACAGGTTGGTGGAGTGTTTTGGAAAATTGGCAGTATCTAGCAGGTTGAGTCTATGAACTTTGAAGTCTCAGTTTTATGTAGTGAGGAGGCAAGAGAATTAAAATGTTAACCAAGCCACATTCAGAGACTGCAATATGCCAGTCAACCCTGCATCCAGGCCAGGAGGACACGTTCAGAATAAAGGAAGATTTCTGCTGGGATTGCTAACAACCCAATTTCTCACACCTGTGAAGGGGAACCAAGAATCATTCTCCATGGCTAGATACAGAACCTAGCTATTAAGATCTGAGAACTGCCAGCAGGCCTTTCACTCTACATATTCTTACCTTTTCATGCTACATACCCTTCTCCTTCCTCACTGTATGTCCATATCAAAAGAAATGGAAACTAAAGAATGATAGATAAACTGGATTCCCTGAACACCCAGGGACCCTCTCAGTGCCATTACTCTGTCCTTCTCACTTTCACTAATCACTGCCTTTCCACACCTCCCTTGGTCTTTCTCACTGTCCCTCACTCTCTGCCTCTGAGAGAAGACCACACTCTGTCTGTGGAGTGTTACCCCATTTTCTAATAAACTTTCCTTTTGACTCTAACTTTGGCATGTGTCCTGAATTCTTTCTACACTCTCCCGCTAAGGACCCTTCTCTTGGTACAGGGCTTGTTCTCCCCTCTAACTCAAGGAAATTTGCCCTTGCCTGCATCAGTTTGACAGCTGCAGCAGAGAAACCCAGGTACTTAAATACCTACCAAAGAATCATCAGTGAGAAGAATGCTTGTATTAATTTTCTAGGACTGCTATAATAAAGTATCACAAATTAGGTGGCTTAAAACAACAAAAGTGTATTCTCTGACTGTTCTGGAGAAGAGAATTCTGAAATTAAGTTGATGACAGGGTCGGTTCTTCTGGAGGTTCTGAGAGAGAACCCATCCCATGCCTCTCTCCTAGCCTCTGGTAATCGCCTTAGTCTTTGGTATTCCCTGGCTTACAGAGGTATCACTAAGTCTCTGTCTCTGTTTTGACATCACCTGATATCCTTCTGTATGTTCTGAATCTCCTTCTTCTTCTTCTTCTTTTTTTTTTTTTGTAAGGATACCAGTCATTAGATTTAGGGTCCGCTTTAGTCTAGTATGACCTCATTTCAGCTAATTGTATCTGCAAAGATCCTATTTCCAAATAAGGTTGCATTCTGAGGTTTTGGGTGGCCCTGAATTTTTGGGAGACACTATTCAACCCAGAACAATGCAAAGGTACAAAAGATACAGAAGAAAGAGGGGATGTAGCCACACCCAGAATTCACTTATAGCTTTTTTTGATTGAAGATGGTTTTGCCTAGATAAATGTGAGCATTGTGACTCATTTGCTTTTTTTCAGCACTTATCCTCCACCTTTGTATGCCTACTCCTTAATCACTCAGCCTTAGAACTTAATGTTAGTAAAGCCTCAGGTCTAAAATCATGAGGACAATAAGTTTTGGTTATGTTAAAGACAACATCTTGGCTTTAGGTATGTTTCAGTCCCAGAACCATAGAGGCAGAACAACCCCATTTGCCCTGGGACTGGACAGGATAGCAGCATGGCTGGTCCGGAACTGGACACAATGATCAATGACCAATGACCACAGCCTCATCCAATTGGTAGCACCCATGACCCCTCAACTCCTCTATTTCCACAATTGATGATATTTTACCTATATAATCTACCCTTCGAGACACCCAGGGAGCCAGGCCTTTGTGTCTCTGGGACTTGCAACTTTCTAAAATAAATCCTTACTTTCTTTGTTGCAAAACCTATTTGTATCTCATGGATTTAGACACATGTAGGCATGATGTAGGACAGAGCAAATTTCCCCTGAGTAGAAGGAAGACCTAGCCCTGCACCAAGAGAAGAAGAGGGTCCTTCAGTGAAGTGTGTGGAAATAATTCACCACACACATCAAAGAGTCAAAAGGAAAGTTCATTAGAAAATGGGGTAACCCTCCACAGACAGAGTTTGGTCTCCTCAGAGACAAAGAGTGAGAGGGACAGTGACAGAGACAGAGTAAAAGCACTGAGAGGGATCCTGAATTCAGTTTATATGTCATTCTTTAGTTCCCATTTCCTTTGATATTGACATATAGTGAGGAAAGGGAAGAGCATGTAGTGTAAAAAGGTAAAAATATTTAGGGGAAAAGGGCTGCTGGCAGTTCCTAGCCTTTAATCCATAGGTTCCCCATGGTTTAAGCCATAAGGAATGAGTCTTGGTTCTTGGTTCCCTTTCTCTGTTCATACATGTGGGAAATGAGTTGTTAGTAATCCAGCAGAAATCTTCCTTTATTCTGAAGATATCCTCCTGACCTGGCTGCAGGGCTGATGGCATATCCCAGTCTCTGAATGTAGCTTGATTAACATTTTAATTCTCTTGCCTCCTCCCTGTATTAGGCAGATGGACCCCTTTTGCTCTGGTAACAGGAACCACCACCTATAGCTGGACTAGCTCTATGGCACTTGGAGAGTAAGACCTGCTTTAACATGTGATAATCTGAATATACATGACTATAAATAGTTTTATGATACTTTGCATATTATAAGTGTGGTTTGCATACCTTTAATTATTTAACTGTTGAATGTCAAAAGGAGTAGTGGTGGTAGTGGGGAGATGACCAAGAGGCAAGGATGATTGAGCTACCAGCTGCTTGCAGCGGTAGCTGACACATCTTTGTGTTGTCTTCCTTTATCTTGCTTTACTCTTCTGCTCCTGGGATCCCAATCTATTAATTTCTTATACATGTGTCTTTGTCTCAGTGTTTGTTTTCTGGGGCTAAGGCAGGGCTATTTTGAAGCTATTGCTTTCTGGCATTGTTTGACAACAGTGTGCATGTGGTAAATGTGTTTGATTTAAAATTTTTTGGTCTGAGGCTAGTTGACTGAGATGGTAAAAATCCAAGCTGATGAATATGTACCTGAACTTACCAAGTTAGCCTCATTTTGTTCCATGACTATATTTCCATGTGATGGAGGACAGAGCAAATCCTCCAAGATTGGGGGTAGGGAGGGGAGGGAGGGTTGGAGCCAAAAAGAAAGTTTATTGGAGAAGAAATAACTCTCCATAACCAGAATGTAGTCTCCTCTAAAAGGTAGAGAGAACCTAAGGGAGACTCAGAGGGACAGAGACAATAGAAAGAGACGGGGACAAGGAGAGAGACAGAGTGAAGACACTGTGAGGAACCCTGGGTATTTGGGAAGTCCAGCTTATATATCCTTCTTAATTTCTATGAATTACAGTTTAAAGACATTGTTTACCAATTTTCCTTTGATGATATGGGTAGACAGTGAGGAAGGATAAGAGTACATAATGTGAAAAGCCTGCTGGCAATCCCAGCCTTTGATCCACAGGTTCATCATGATTTCAGCCATAGAGAATAAATGATTTTATTTTGTTTAGGATGCTGTTTAAAGACTCTGTTTTCTGTTTTCTCTAGCAGCGTGGGGAAAAGGTTTGTTAGCAATCTCAGCAGAAATCTTTCTTTGTTTTGCAGGTTTCCTCATGGTCTGGCTGCAGGGCTGATCAGCATATTGCAGT
>PVKZ01004087.1:0-98085 GCA_004027375.1 Macroglossus sobrinus
TTTCTGCTGATTCAAGGAGCTGATGTTTTATTTTTATACATAGGCTTCCAGGTATCACCAAAGATCTGAAAAAAAAGCTGACAATTTTGAACAAAGTTTCATTTTACCATTTTATTAAATAGAGAAATAGACAAACAAAAACAATCAATAAAATATAAAAAATATAAAATAGGAATATAAAAATGAGGTCTCAGATCACAGAGATATAATAGATTACACAACATATTTCTTCTTATTTCCTAGCTGATTCTAAAATAAAAGGGACTTTAACTGCTGTAAACAAAGGTGATACATAATAAAACTGCGAACAGAGAAAATAAAGACCATGGAATAGATTTAATAAATGTGCTATTCAATGTGGTAATATTATGGTAGAGGATAAATTCAGCTCTTAGCACTTAGTAAGTAAGAGAGGCATGCTAAATTTTATAGCCTTCCTAATCGGAATAAAATAGCATGCCAGTTACTTAAGGAAGCCAGTTACTTTATACTTTTAATTTTTTCTGAAACTTATTTTTCAGTTTCTCTGATGTCAGCATACTTTTCATCTATGAATCAATTCTGAGGAAAATACAGGGATATATGGGGATTTGGGAGTGAAATAAATTTGGTCTTGACACTACCACATGTTACCTCTACTGTCCTTAATATACTCTCAATGTTGTAATTTTTTATCTTTATCTTTTAGAGGTTTAATTGTATGTTGTGTGTCCAACACACAGGATTTAATAAAGTCTAGCTAGGTTTTAAATAGCTGAAATACACCACCACAATTACTGCTTTTCCATCTCCTTCCACAACCTCACACATACTTGCAGTTTTTCTCTTTTGATTGAAATCTGTATTCTTTATCCTTAGGTTTGATTATAGATGGCTATTTTAGATTGGTAGGTTAAAGATACACAGAAAGGCTCTTTGAGTCTTTCTGATGAGAATTGGGGTAGCCACTTTTGTTTTAGTGTTCACAAATACCATCAATATAACATATCTTTCTTATGTGTCACATTCAACAATCTTGTTGAATATTAAGCAATAAGAAAATAGAAAAAAGAAAACTATCAATGGAAACTGCCCATTTTTATGAATAGATGTTAATTGAACACATTGGGTTGGTTTACATGCACAGATATTACTTCTATAGAACATAGGACTAACAACGCTTTCAAGGCACCCTTGGAAATAATTATTCCCATGTCCTTTTTCTGCCCTTTTTCTCCTTGGTGGTCCTTAGACATTCTTTTTCTTTAATACTACCCAAAGTAGCAGGGGGTAAGTAGGGGTAGACAAGGCTATTTTGTGTACAGTTATAGATATGGCCTTTTGTAGTTTAATTTTTGAAACTGCAGCCTTCGTTTCTTTGAATGTATTTACACAGATGTTGGGGAAGACAGCTTGTAACCATCTACCACTGGCCTTGTGGTCACCTTTGCCTTAAAGCAATCTCTGGGAGGTACATTAAAAATGATTGTATTAGACACCATTTCTAAGATATCATGTTTTTATTCCACGTTGTGCTTTTGGAATGTAACTAAACCCATATTTTTTAGACAAGACATGTTTACTTAGTATTATATGATTAGTTCATTTGGAGACTTATGTTTTTCTCATGCTAATATCAGTAGTCTATACAATATATATGGAGCAAGCTAACACACACCTATTATGCTACTTAAATCCCTAAAAAATGTTGGAATTGAATTTTGACATAGTATCAACAATTAGTAGTTAAAGAGAAAATAAATCTTACCTGATTTTATGTTTCAAATTCGATATGAAAGAAATATTTTCAGGTCATACTGAATAAAACACTAATTGAAATATAAAAAAATATATGAAAATAGATAATCACTCAGAATATCATTAAAATTAGAGATTTTGTTCTACCTTTTTTGTCACTTTGCTATATTAGCTACTATGAGACACACTATGAGGATACAGTCACACATTTTAATCCTGCCTTTAACATCTTGCTTTTTCTGTAGTTTTTTAAAAATATGGAACTAAATGGTCAGGTCTTTCCTGGTTCTTCCTTTCAGGGATGTTTTCTGTTCCTTCAGATTTTGCAGGTGTGCATGTCCAGCTGTTATGCCAAATGCTTCATCCCATCAGGAGTTTTCACCAGGCCAGGTGTCATTGCAGCCGAGCCAAGGGAAGAACATTAAGTCAGACAGTCAGGGAGATGTGTACAGTGTAGTTTCAGCTCACCAAGTCAGAGAAGTTACATATATGATGGTGTTGAAGAGCCTACAATAGTGACTGGGCAGTCTCTCTACTTTAGCAAACTCTGATCTTGCTCACTAACTGGTCATATGGACTTCCTGCTGCTATGCCTAATAACTGCAGCTCAGATGTCTATATCTTTTCTCACCTTTTCACCAGGGAGGAAGAATTGTCTTTGATTGTCCATCAGGACTAATTTCTCAGCATGATAATTGTTAGCATAATTGCAGGAAAAGAACCAAAAAAGTGCATTTGAGTTGTTTCTTTTTAAAAGATATATGTAATTTGGATGAAAAAGGCGCTATATATTTTACTAATTCTAGCAGTTAAGGTTTCCTTCATTTTCATATTTTCAACCTTTCTATTTATATTTTTCCTATGTATTAGAAACTCTACTCAAATTGAAAAATCCTTTATAATAATCACTACAAATATTATCATAATCTAGAGAAGTTTGTAGATATGTTTTTAAAGACTCAGCTCTAAGGGAATTTGAATTATGAACATTTTCAGTTATTTTAAAATAATTTTTAGTTATACAATTGTGTTGTATAGAAGAACTTAATTGTGTTGTATAGAAGAACTTAATTTTGAAATCTCTTTCTAACATAGGTATGAATTTACCAAAATTCTTTTTACTCAGTCTTCAGAGAATAACCTGAGAGATGAAAGTGTACTTGTTCGTAAAGGGAGTATGCTGCCAGTCCAGAGATGAAGACAAAGTGAGCAGCAAAAGCATGCATGAATAACTATAATTTTCATTTACTAGAATAAAGATATATTTGAACTTTAAAAAAAGTCAGAAAAGGCTTCAAAGTTTCTATTGATAGAAGAAAAAGAAACATAACTGGTATCCCTGTTTAAAGAAAATATAACAAATTTTATGTCAATGTTCAAAGTAAAAAGAAAATATTGATGAAAAAGATTGTAAAAATGGAGATTCAAAATATGTTATACATTTATGCACCTATTATTTATTTGTAAATATGTAATAACATTTACTCTATATATTTCTTAAGATAAAAACAATAATAAAATAAGTTTTATTGAAGTTAAGAAAATGTCTTATAATTTAAGGTTAGGTTTCATGAGGTTTTCATTTCCGTTAGTGATGGGAAACAGTTGAAAATAGAATGCTTTTTTTCTAACTCATTTCCATCATGTTTTATAGTGAAACATTGATTTGGGATATTAGAGAATTTGCCCCAAAACCCATATTGAATTTATGTACATGGTCTCACTTTTCTGCTCAGTATACCATAGTCTGTGATATTATTTTGCTTAATTTTATAGGAGCATTAGTTAACCTGTTTCACTTTTCAAGCTACTTCTAGGAATCTTTGTTAGGTTTATACATACCCAGCCAGGAAATCTGGCACAAAACCACTGCTCATTTATCTGCATGCCATTTATTTTGTTTTGACCAGATTCTCCTAGGGAGCAATAGCATGGGTCCACTCTATATTGGTATACAAGACCAAAATCTAATGTTTAAGAAATTTAAATGACATTTTTGAAATAGCATAAGGAGTTTCCAGGAGAAATAACAACAAATTGGACACTGGAAACTGTTCCTTTATTAACTCTTACTTATAACCATTTTGTAATTTGCCTTATCACAGGTAAGAGTCCCAGAGAGAAGTGTCTCCTCTCACTCTCCGCTAAACCATCTCACAAGACTCAAATTATTGTCTCATTATTGACCATGCATGAGTTCTTCATGTCTGACCTCCCATAAACAAATGTTGCAGGAATTATACATACATACAGTCACAAAACATAATAATAATTTGTAGAGATTAAATCCTGAAAAATGAAGTATTTCAAATAGGAAACAAGTTGTGGAAATGTTGCCTTGGTCATAATTTAGACAAACTTAGATATTAGGATATTATCATACCTAGCATTTTTCTATAAAGCCCATTGTCCTGGCTGTCTGCAGTGCAGTCCACTTTTTTTGCTTGTTTGTTATATGTGTGCATGTGTGTTTTAACCATCCCATAATCAAATGTTCCACTAGGTTAGATTATCCAAAATAGAGTGTTTAAAAAGTCAACAGATCTTACAAAAGAGAAACCCTTTTTAGGATTTGAAATTAGTTCAATGAAAGTCAAAGATCCAAACTCTAATTATTTGGGTTCAGGCTTCAGTTCTGATGATATCTTCACAGAATGGTGGCTCTAGGTAGGCAAATGTTTTCAGGATGTGATCTATGACTGTTCCTAAAGTTATAAGCAGTAGATGTGTTTTTTCTTTCTATGACAACATTGGGACTGAATTTGGATGGGTCATGACCTTGTCTTTATCATGAGAATTAATTAATGTTTTTCTATATTTCCTTGGCTGTCCATACAGAGATGAAATTGGATTATATATATGAAAGACATTTCAATACATATTAAATCTTACAAAATTTTTTTCCTTGTGTAATGGTTAATTTTATGTGTCATAGTACCCAGATATTTGAAACATTCTAGATGTTTCTGAGAAACATTTTTTTAAGACAAGGTTAACATTTAAATCAATAAACCTTGAGTTAAACAGACTATGTTTCATAATACTGGATAGACCTTATCCAATTACTTAAAGGGCTTAACACAACTGATCTACCTAGAAGAAAAAGGTATTCTACTAGTAGACTAATTACCTTTAGGTTTGAACTACAATGCTGCCCTCATTTTCCAGCCTGCTAGTCTACCATGTAGATTTTTGGACTTGCTAAACCTCCACAGTTCTGTGAGCCAATTTTTTAAAATCAATCTCTCTCTCTCTCTCTCTCTCTCACACACACACACACACACACACACACACACCATTACACACCATTATCTGTTCCTCTGGAGAATCCTGATTGATTAATACACCTGCCAAAGCTTTTTATCATTTCTACTCTCTTAAAAAAAAATCTCCTGATATTCTCCAACACCCTTACTTTAATTAAAATATAATTGTATAAGTCTAAAGTGTACAATGTGATGATTTGTTACACATATATATTGCAAAATGATTACCATAATAAGGTTACTTAACAATCTATCACTTCACATAACTACCACTTTTTTAGAGGGTGGAATTAGAACATTTAAGATCTATTCTCTCAGCAACTTTCAAGTACATAATACAGTATCGTTAACTATAATCACCATGCTGTATATTAGATCCTCAGAACTTATTCATCTTAAAAATTGAAGTTTGCACCCTTTGATTTCCTCATTTCCCTCAAATCCCAGCCTCTGAAAACCATGATTCTACTCTTTCTTTCTATGATTTCAGCTTTTTGTGGATTTCACATATTAGTGAAATTTTATTGGAGCAATATTAGCTTAATTTTATAAGAGCATTAGTTAACCTGTTTTATTTTCCAAAATACTTTTAGGAATCCTTGATAGTGAGGAAAACCAGTATTGTCTTTCTCTGGCTGATTTATTTCACTTAGCATACCCTCAAGGTCTATCTATGTTGTCATAAATGGCAGAATCTTTTCTATTAATGGTTAAATATTATTCTATTGTGTGACCACATTTCTTTATCAGAAAATTACCATCAATAGACACTGAGGTTATTTCCATCTCTTGGTTGTGAATAATGCTTTAATGAACATTAAGGTCTTTGAGATAGTGATTTTATTTCCTTTAGATTCATATATACAAATTGGATTGCTGGATCATATAGTAGTTCTATTTTTATTTTTGTTTTATTTCTGTTTCTATTTCTATATTTTTATTTTTATTATGGTGACATTGGTTAACAAAATATAGTAAGTTTCAGGCAAATGATTCAGCAGTAAGGCATATATATACATTGTATTGTGTGTTCACCGCTCATAGTTAGATTTCTTTCTATTTTTAATTTTTTGAGAAAACTCCATATTCTTTTCCATGATGGCTGTTTACAATTTACATTTCCATATCCTTAAAATTCCCTAAAACTCTTAATTCATTTTCTCCTACCAATGAATTAAGTATAATTGTTTTTAGACATGCAAATAATATATTAATACAGCATATTAGCTCAATATGTCTTTCACAACAAAGCTGACCTTTTAAATACATAAATTTATTTACAAAGAAAGTGTATGCACATGGAAATATTGCTTACATTGAATATATTTACTTCAATGATGTCCTATGGATGTTAGCAAAATAGATAATCTATTAAATGATAACCACAACCTTAAAGCAAATAGTACTAAAGAATTTTAAAAACAGAGCATGTGTGCATTTTGGATGGTTTTCCAATTGTTCTGTTCCTTTTGTGTATGTGTGTGTATACATAATTTTAGATAGTAATAGAGATTAAGTAAGGGCCAAGCAATTTGAAGATAAGTAGAATTTTTTTGATATAAAAAATAAATAATTATTTTTAAATTAATTTTTAGTTAAACCAGAAAACTGGACAAGGATTTCTCCTATTTAAGCAAAAAAAGATTCAGTGTACTTTTGAGACAGAAAGTGCTCTCTCCTGAGTGACCCAGTGTTGGCCTTTACTACAGAAATAGATTTGTTTTGGTAGACTGCTGTAGCCAGATACCTGCAGAGAAATGGAACTCCTAGCAGAGAAAATTCTTAATACAGTAGTTAAATATTCTTTCATTTGAGTGAAGCTTTACCATATGGTATTCTCTTTTACTCAGCATAATTTATAGACTTTTACTTTTAAAGTACTTTATTTAAGAATAAATACAAATAAAAAAAATAACGAGATAATTGTATATTCCCTGTGAAAAAGTTTTAACCTATCTAAATCTAGCACGTCCACTCTGGAATAGCTGAGAACAAGGTGTAAATTGAATGTGAAAAGAAAATACAGCAGATTGTACCAGATGTTCTTCATGTGTTAGTTGTACATATATCTTTCTTTGTTGAAGATTGATTGCAACGCACATCATTTTATTCACAATAGTCAGCTATGCATCATATATTCACATATGGATATAATTTCTCTCAAGATTTATTGAAACGGGAAAAAAAACAACATGGCATATATGCTGAATTTTATATATATAGGCAAGTGTGAATTATATAGTTAGTAGTTAGATTCTCTCTTCAAGGGGTTTCTTATCTCTATCTCACTGGGTAGTGTAAGGATTAATTAGTTAGTTTGTAGGCTCTTTGAAGCTAAAAAACACCATGCAAGTGCTAAGCATTATTGTGGTCACTTGAGTGAGGTATGAGTGATTTGCAACCTCATCAGCTCTTTGAAATGTGTGTCAAGCCTGATTCACAGTTTTCTCTTACAGTGTTTTATGGATTGGAAAGTTCTTATCAGATTTTGAAGATGAAACATGTTTTATTGAAATCATACTAATCTGTACTATCTTTTTTCATTTATATTTATTAAAATGATGTTTCTCAAAGTAGAAGGAAACTTGGGATATAATTCCAAAGCTAATTTAATAAAGCATAATTTTGACATTCATTGTAATTCATCTGTTATCATTTGATTGATTAAGCTTAGTTCTCTTATTAGTGGAACTAAAATTTAGATAATTGACATGAAGTTTGCTATTCCATCTTTTTTTTTTTTTGCTTTAAAAGACAGGCAAGTATTCATTCATTGTTTTCATAGAGCTTATTGATTTTATTAGCAGGTTTCAATTATTTCTCACTGTAATACTGTCAATTGTGAAATGTTATTTATTGTCTTTTAAGAAGATATTTTAAATAGTTTACCATGAGAATTATTTTCTTTATTTATAAGTCAAACTCTGCATATATCCTTTCTCTCCTCATACTATATGATTGTATATAGATAATGTGTCAAAAAGAGTGGTGTGCTGGTTATATATTTGTTTTCTATTTATATGTATAAAAGATTTTTTAATAAAGTACCAAATTTTCTAATTTCCCTTTTTGAAATTCCTTGGAAGTGGCAATGGGGTCAGGGAATTTTTTAAGTAAAGTAAATATATAACAAGAAGATTCTAAGTTAAACTGAATATGTTCGTTATAAAATTATTTTATTTTTGAGTGAAAATAGAAAAACATAAAATATAAAATAATTTAATAAATATCTATTGAACTTCACCCAGAAATAAGAATATGAATGCATACCTTCATACCTCTATCGACATTACATTCCGTTATAATTGACGCACATACATCTCCTTGAGTTCATTCTCTTTTCTCCCTGTTCAGAGGTATAAATATTATAAACCTGACATTTGACTTACCTTCATGTTTTTATATTTCATTAGAATATATAGGTTTATAAATAATACTTATTAATGATTTGTGGGATTTTAATATTGATGCAAATAGTATTATTTTTTTCCCACTTAATATTCTTATAGAGAGATACTCATATTGACACTGTAGATTCTAGTCTGCTGTATTCCATCATATTTCATAATGTGTTTACCCATACACTTCAAAGTAAACATGTGTAAGAGTTTCTAATGAATATATAGTAAAGGAATAGTTGGATTGCAGAGTGTGCACAATTTCAGTTTCGGGGAGACCAAGCAACCTCATTTGTTCCCAAGAGTGCCACTTTACTACTCTTGTTCACACATCCTGATTGGCTTAACATCTGTCCTGGGTTTTTCTTTTTTTAATAAAATTTATTATAAATTTTACTTATAAAAACTAGCATGGATTTGTTAAATGTCCATATTGTCTAATATTTTCAATGGTCTAATATGGCTCTAGGAAAATATGAAACAAATGACATGTTAACAGAGTTCTTATCTCAACAGGGGGTTAAGTCTGAAAACTGACTTTATTTTTCTGACCCATTTCAAAAAAGAAAACATGGCTAACGCTTTCCTTTCAAAATCAGTATGCAGAGCGCTTGATGATAGAAAAATGTACACTGAGCTAGTAGTGAAATGGGACAGCTAACTCTTCCCAATCTGTTGTGGAAGTATCGGATGTTAGTTTTTCATGCTGCCCACTTAAATGAATAATATATGTGAATAATATGCAGTAAATAGAAGCTGAACACATAGAAAATAGTTCATTGGTCTTGCTTCAATGGTCTAGTCATCTCACACACACACACACACACACACACACACAACTATTTATTCAATTTCTTGATATTTTTCAGTTTCTTTTTATTTTGAAATAATGTTTCAGCAATAAGTTAAATACAATGAGCACATGTTGAATTAAATACTAAATGCTGAATTTTCCTTTCAAGGAAGTTTATGGCAACCGTAAAATGTGTATAATCTATCTGTTGGCTTTTTGTGTCCATAAAGTGGCTTTTTGAGATCATAAAGTAAACTCCGATCTCCTGAAATCCAGAAGACGCAAATATGAAGAAAAAAAATATTAGTTGCTACTTCAAAAGTTACATCAAGAAAACTACCTGAAGATGTCAGTTTCACAGGTTTAACATAAAACTGCACAAGCTTATAAGAATAGCACGCTGAGAAGCATGGCTTTTCATTTAGAGCAAATTACTTTTCTCAAATAAATTATGCTTATTTTTATCTCAAATCTTTTTTTCACTTATAAAATGCAGCATTAGCTATTAATATATTAGCTCCATTAGCAGCAGAGGAGATTCAGAAATAGTTGAATAAAACCATAGATGTTTCATATGGAAATTAAATTCAAAACCAGTTCAATTGAGCATCCAAGACTTGGAAATAAATAAAGCTATTGGAATTTTATTCTGCTAAAAATGAAACATTTGACAACATTATAAATGCTTTTTAAAATTCTGTCAAAAAGTTAAACACTGCTGATAACACTTGTTGGTGATAACATGAATCAACTTTGGCAATGACTGAATGTAATTCTAAAAATATCAATAATAAACTGTATTAAAATACATTTTCAGAAAATAACCAGAGATTATGATGACTAACAAATGGCTTTAAATATGTAAATATATCCCACAATAATTAATCTGCTTGCTACTTTTAATGTTTAAATAAGAAATTTTTAAAAAGTTATTTTTTGCTTTGTTTCTAGGAACACAATTATGGTTTCAAATTTTGAAAAATTTTATTTTCAAAAGTTTTATTTTTTATTTATTTTTTATGTGACATTGGTTAATAAAATTCAGTAAGTTTCAGGTATACAATTTAACAAAAAGGCAAATTATATATCTCTCTCTATATACATGTATTGCATTGCATGTTTCCCTTCCATAGTTAGATTTCTTTCTGTCACCACATATTTGACTCCTTTTACTCAATCTACCTGAATTCTCTCCTCTTCTCCTCTTCCCTATGTTAGCCACTGGTCTATTGTCCATGTCCATGAGTCTCTGCTTGTTTGTCCTGTTTGTTTGATACTTTTAGGTTCATACCCCACATATAAGTGATATCATGTGGTTTTCCACATTTTCTGTCTGGCTTATTTTACTTAGCATGATTATCTCAAGGTCCACCCATGTCACAAATGGCCATATTTCATCTCTTCTTATGCCTGAGTAATATTCCGCTATATATATGTACCACATCTTTATCCAATCATCTATCATAAGACACTTTGGTTGCTTCTACATCCTGGCTACCATGAATAATGCTTTTATGAACATCGATGTTCAAATATTTTTTTAGATATGGATTTTCAAGTCTTTGGGGTAAATACCCAATAGAGGGATTGCTTGATCATATGTAGGTCAATTCTTAGTTTTTTTTGAGGAACCTCCATACTGTTTTCCATAGTAGCTGTACCAATTTGTAGTCCCACCAGCAGTACTGGAGGGTTATTTTTCTCTGCATCCTCTCCAACATTTATTACTTGTTTATAGCTATTCTAACAGGTGTGAGGTGGTATCTCATTGGGGGTTGGTTTGCATTTCCCTAATAGCTAGAAATGATGAACATCTTTTTATATATTTTTTGGCCATTTGTATGTCTTCTTGAGAGAAGTGTCTGTTCAGATACTTTGCCTAGTTTTTGATTGGATTTTTTTTCTGTTTTAAGTTGTATGAGTTCTTTGTATATTTTGGATATCAGGTCCTTATTAAAGATGTTGCTTGCAAATATATTTTTCCATTCAGTCAGTTGTCACTTTACCTGTTGATGGTTTCTTATGCTGTGAAGCAGCTTTTTAGTTTGAAGTAGTCTCATTCATTTATTTTTGCTTTTACTTCACATGCAATTGAGGTCTTTTAGTCCAAGGTTCATGAGTTTAGTCCCTACATTTTCTTTAATGCACTTTATTGTTTCAGGTCTTATATTCAGGTTCTTAATTCATTTTGAGTTAATTTTGGTGTGTGTTGATAGACAACAATCTAGTTTCATTCTTTTGCAAGTTGCTTTCCAGTTTCCCAGCACCATTTATTGAAGAGGCTTTCCTTTTTTCACTCTATATTTTTGTCCTTTTTATCAGAAATTATTTGCCCATATAAATATGGGTTTATTTCTGGACTCTTGATTCTGTTTCACTGGTCTGTGTCTGTTTTTCTGGCAATACCATGCTGTTTTGATTACTGTCACTTTGTAGTATAATTTGAAGTCTGGCAGAATGATGTCACCAGTCTCATTCTTTTTTCTCAGGATGGCTTTGGCGATTCAGAGTCTTTTTTGCTTCCATACAAATCTGATGATATTTTACCCTTTTTCTTTAAAAAATGCTGATGGAATTTTGATAGGGATTGCATTAAATCTGTATAATATTTTAGGTAAAACGATCATTTTAACTATGTTCATTCTTCCAATCCAAGAATATGGAATATCTTTTCATTTCTTTGTATCTTCATTGATTTCTCTTAATAAGATCTTATAGTTTTTATTATATAGGTCCTTCACATGTTTCGTTAAATTTATTCCTAGGTATTTTATTCTTTTTGGTGCAATTGCAAAAGAAATTATTTTTCACTTCTTTTTCTGACACTTCATTGTTAGAATATAGGAAAGCTATGGATTTTTGAAAGTTGATTTTGTAATCAGAGACTTTACTGTATTTGCTATTGTTTCTAGTAGTGTTCTTGTGGAGTCTTTAGGGTTTTCTATATAGAGAATCATGTCATCCACAAATAGCGACAGTTTAACTTCTTCATTTCCTATTTGGATGCCTTTTATATCTTTCTCTTACTTGATAGCATTTGCTAGGACCACCAATGTTATACTAAATAACAGGAGCTATAGTGGACAGCTTTATCTTGTTCCTGATTTTAGAGGGAAGGATTTTTACTTTTTCACCATGAAGTTTAATGTTGGCTGAGGTTTGTTTATATGGCCTTTATTATGTTAAGGTACTTTCCTTCTTTACTGATTTCTTTAAGTGTTTTGATCATAAATGGATGCTGTTTCTTGTTGAAGGCTTTTATGCATCTATTGATATGATCATATGATTCTTATTTTTTAATTTGTTTATGTGGTGTATCACATTAAGAAATTCGCATATATTGAAACATCCCTGTGCTTTTGGGACAAAGCTTACTTGATTGTGATGTATAATTTTATTAATATGTTCCTCTATTTAGTTAGCTAGTATCTTATTTAGGATTTTTGCATCTGTTCATGAGAGAGATCGTTCTGTAGTTTTTTTTTGTGTGTGTGTGTTATCTTTACCAGGTTTTGGTGTTGGAGTAATATTGGCCTCATAAAATGAGTTGGGAAGTATTGCTTTATCTTTGATTTTTTGGAAGAGTTGAGGAGAATAAGTATGAAATCTTTGAATGTTTGGTAGAATTCACTGGTAAAGCCTTCTGGTCCTGACTTTTACTTTTTGGTAGGTTTTTGATGATTCTTTCAATTTCCATACTGCTGATTGGTATTTAGATTTTCCAGACCTTCTTCATTCAGTCTAGGAAGTTTGTATTTTTCTAAGCACTGGCCATTTTCTTCTAGGTTATTAAATTTGGTGTTGTATACTTTTTCATAGTATTGTTGTATGATACTTTGTATTTCTATGGTATGTTATAATTTCTCCTCTTTCATCCCTGATTTTGTTTGTGTCTCTTCTCCTTTTTATTTAGTGAGTTTAGCTAGGGTTTTGTCAATTTTATTAAACTTCTCAAAGAATCAGCTCTTTGTTGCATTTATTTTTTCTATTGCTTTTTTGGTTTCAATTTTATTTAATTCTGCTCTAATTTTGGTTATTTCTTTCCCTGTATTCACTTTAGGCTTTATTTATTCTTTCTTTTCAGTTTATTAAGTTGAAGCATTAGGTTGTTTATTTGGGCTAATTCTTGTTTTTGGAGATATGTCTGTATTGATATGAACTTTTTTCTTATGATCATTTTTCCCATGTTCCAATGTTTGATATGTTGCACTATCATTATCATTCATTTCTATGTATCCTTTGATCACTCTTTTTATTTCTTCTGTGACCCAGTTATTCTTCAGTAGCAGGTTGTTTAATCTGCATGTATTTGTTGTTCTTCCTGCTTTTTTTTTGCAGTTGATCTCTAGTTTCAAAGCATTATGATTAGAGAATAATGTTGGTATGATTTCAACCCTCTTATATTTGTTGAGGTTATCTCTGTGTCCCAGTATGTGGTTGATTCTTGAGAATGTTGCATGTGCACTAGAGAAAAATGTATAAGCAGATGTTTGGGGATGAAAAGCTTTGTAAATACCAATTACATCCAGTTGATCTAATGTGTCATTTAAGGATATTATTTATTTATTAATTTTCTGTTTGAATGATCTGTTCATATCTGACAATGGGGTATTTAGGTCCTCTACTACGATAGTGTTTGGTCTGTTTCTTCCTTTAGTTCTCTTAGTAATTGTTTTATATATTTCAGTGCTCCATAATAGAGGGCATAGATATTAATAAATGTTATGTCTTCTTGGTTTATAATTCTCTTTATCATTATGAAGTGTCCCTCAGTATCTTTCTTTACCTTTTTTATATTGAAGTCTGTTTCATCTTATATTAGTATCACTACTACTGCTTTTCTCTGAATACCATTTGTTTGAAATATCATTTTCCACCATTTCACTTTGAAATTTATACTTGTCTTTGAAACTGAGATATGTCCCCTGGAGGCAGCATATAGGTGGGTTTTGTTTACTGATTCCATTTGAAACTTTGTGACTTTTTATTGGTGAGTTAAATCCATTTACATTTAGGTTGAGTACTGAAATATAAGGTTTTCTTATGTTCATTTTATCTTTTGCTTTCTGGTAATTAGGTGTTTCCATTGCTTCTTTGTCCTTGTGTGTCTTTTTTTTTTTTAAAAATTTTATTAAGTTATGGATTTTCCCTCTGGTCCTTCTTGTTTTATGTTATAGACTTCATTTCTGAATCTTTGGGTGTGTTGTTACCTTTAGGAATATGTAAAGGCTAATAGTCCATTTTTCTTTGTGTGTGCCTTATCTCCATTCCCCTTTGTGAATTTGGATCTTTGAATCCTCCCCTTTTCTATCATCATTATCTCATTTTGTCCCTGTATATGATGAACTTTCATTACTACTCTGCTATAGCAAATCTCTTCTTTTACTGTTTAAGCTTATAGTGCCCTGTTTTTAGTAAGGGTTGCACTCCTCTGCTTCTATCTGCCTGCTAATCATCTTACTCATAGTTATGTATTTTTTTTTTTTTTTGTAATTTTGTTTCATGTGAGTTGACCTCTTTCAGTATTTCCTGTATTGCAGACCTCATATTTTGGGGGAAAATTCCCTCAATTTTTGTATGTCTGGGAAGATCTTTATTTCTCTTTCATATCTAAAGGAGAGCTTTGAATATTTGATTCCATTCTTTTCTGGCTAGTAAGGTTTGTGCTGAGAAGTCCGATGATAATCTAATGTGTTTTCTTTCATAGGTTACTGTCTTTCTTTCTTTGGCAGCCCTGAGAATTCTTTCTTTGTCATGTATTTTTGATACTTTTAATATAGTGTCTTGGAGAAGGCCTTTTTGGGTTGATATAATAGGGTGTTCTGTTGACTTATTGAATTCTAAGAGCCAGTTCATTCCTTAGATTTGGAAAATTCTTGTCAACTATTTGTCTGAAAATGCTTTCTAATTTTTGCTACTTTTTCTCCCCTTCGAGAATGCCCATTATTCTTATGTTTCCTCTCCTGATGGTATCAGCTAGTTCTTAAATTTTTCTTTCATTATTTTTTCATTCTTCCATTTCTCTCTTTTTCTTTCTGATTGATTTCTAAATTTCTGTCTTTGATATCACTGATCCTTTTCTCCATTTAGTTAACTTTATTTCCCAAGCTTGCTATTTTATTTTTCAACTCTTGCAGTGTGTCCTTTATCTCCAGAAGTTCTATTCAGTTCTTTTGAGGTTTTCAGTCTCCTTGCTAAAGAACTTATTCTGCTCATCTAGTTGTTTTTTTAATTTCTGAAATTGTTGATATGAATCATTTCTGATCTCACTGAGTTTTTTCAAAAGTACCATCCTAAATTCTCTGTCATTTAAATCGCATCTTTCTATGTCTGTGAACTTATTTTCTGGAGATTTTTCTCTTTCTTTCTGAGCTGCCTTGTCACTTGATTGTTCATGGTGTTTAATGGACTATTTTATCCATCTGCACAGTAATGGAAGTGTAGCCTGCTTTTTTTTTCAGAAAGAAAATTTATTGTATAAAGGTCTCTCTTTATACAAATTAACTAACTTGTTTCTAATTTTTTTTTTTTTTTTGGTTTCCAGTAAGTGGTGTCTAAGCCCCTTTGATCTCTGACTTATATAAAGTATTAGTAATGCCTTTTTTTTCTTATAGATATTTAATCTTGCTTGCTAGCCTGAGTCTTAGTTCTTGTTAGTGTTAGTGACAGTTTCAATAACATTTGCTCAGATTCCCCTGGGGCTCTGCATTTTCCATCTTAGAGAATATGGGGAGAGGGGCCCTCTGGGTTGGGGCATAGGGGTTATTGTTCAGCCTCACATTTTGCAGCCATGGCTGGAAATAATCAACTGTTTCTTCTCTGTCATCCACACTTCTTTGCTGTCCCCACTTTCTGCCCTGTCATCCACACTTCTTTGTTGTCCCCACTTTCTGCCCTGATCTCTGGGCACTGCCACTGTGTGTTGCTCACAGCTCTTTCAGGCAGAGTTAGTTGTTCAGGAAACACTCCTCACCTTCTCCCCTTCACCTCCTCCTGCAGGGAGCTCAGGCTGTGAGAAGCAACTTCTTTGTTTCTCCCAGTCTACTGGGGTTCTGACCTGTGGTAACTCATATGGGCAGATGCTACACTCAGATGTGCTAGTGTGCCAGTTGGGTGTTTTTTTTTGAGTTTTAGATGTTCAGCTTATTAGTATTTCAAGGGAAGAGATATTGGAACATCTCTCACTATGCCATGTTTCTGACTAAGAGTGGTCTCATGAGAAGTCCATCCCTAAGCACCTTGTAAACAGGATATACTTCAGGTTCTCATGATACAAATCTAGCTGGTACTCTGAGGTGCAGCAACACTGTACTTTGACTGGAGGAGGGAAGTGGCAAGGCTTACAGGAATTGGAGTTTGCTTTATAGGTAGGCCAGCCAGAAAACTTGTGGATGAGTCTGGGACGAAGGGCCTCAGACACCCCATACTACCTGACAGAGTGGTTATAAAAATAATATAATAAAATTAAGGATGATCAATTATATTTTCTCTGAATTTTTACATAAAACAAAGACCGTATTTAACTAAGTTACTCTGTGTAGTTTCATGTGGAAATTTAAGAGACAATCATTTTTTATATTTGTATAATTCTTGGGCAGGATGCAAAGCCTGCACTCAACAATTAGATGTGAAGGAAGAAGAGTCATTGGAAAAAGGTTGTCTTATGGATGAGTCCTCTAAATTTCTAGCTTGAATGATACATGGTGTATGATGCTACTAGTTTTTGAGCTAGAAGAATACTGGAATACTATAGAAGGAACCAAATTTTGTGAGCAAAATAAAGGATCTCGTTTTAATATGCTGAGACATAAAGTAGAAAATCAGATATGTTCACCAGGCTTTCAGTGCAAATATCTGACATAGAAATGTAAATTTGTTAGTGGTTAGCACAGGAAAGTGTTTAAAGCCCTGATAATTTCTACATCTAAAAAGAAAAGCAAAGAGGTTCCATGATTAAGACCTAAACAACTCCAACAGTTAGAGATTTAGTAGAGTAGCCAAAAAAATATATACATTACAAAGTACATTTTAAAATTAATGGGAAAAAAATAACTTAGTAAGAGGTAATGAAACAACTAGCTATTAGGTAGTAAATTGGTAAAATAATAAAATTTATAGAGTATCTGTAATCAAGTATCTAAATCTAAAACAATAAAACCAGTCACATGCTAGAATTAAATATATAAAATTAACTTATTTTAATGGTATCATATTAGAAGCAAAAACAAAAAATTATTATAAATTTTATTCTCAGATGTTTTCTATCACTTCCTTGCTTTTATTCTTTATTTGCAAGTTGTTTTAACTCACCAAAGGTGACTTCTTAACCCAATTATTATTTTTTATTTAATGTTCCCTCACTGTTTTTAATATACACAACATTACATTTCTTGGTGGAGGAGAAATGAAGAATTTGGACTGTTATATTGAAAACACTTTTGCAGAACTGACAGAAGCATGGTGGCATGAGGGATCTCCTGGCTCTCTCCTCTTGAAATAAAAAAAGAGCTGAACATCTACAATTCAACAAATAGCACCCAACTTTCATACAAGCATGTCTGAGAGATCTGGATATCAGAGCATCTGAGGGGAGCAAACTGAAGAAGTCTGGGAGGTGGATTAGGAGAAAGGCAGAAAGCAGCTGCAATACACAGATGGAGCTTCCTGCAAGATAAGGGGAACTGCCTGTTCTTTGCTTTTTGAAGCCTGGAACAGTGTTGCCTAAGTGATCAGCATATTTCATGCAGCGGAGCCCAATGATCAGAGAAGAGAGCAGAGCAAAGACTGAGTATGGAAGAGCCACAGTCGTGTCTTAGCAACCATCATTGCCAAGCAAGAAGCTGTCACAGAACCTGACTGCCTCCATTGACAACCCAGAATATGTGCTCCCACATGCCTCCTCCCCCATCTTTCCAGAGCTAGTAACACTGAGACCCAGGAGAATTTGTGCAACCAGTATTGAAACATACTCTATAGCCAGTAGCAGAGACAGGAATGGTAATATCCAGGCAAGATAGCTGAAACCTGGGGAACAGCATTACAGGAAGAGAAATAGCCACACAATGCCAGGTCTCTCCCAATCAACCCCACCCCCGCCCAGTCAGGAAAATGTGGAAGAAAACAGCGGGACATTGCATCTGACCGTAGAGGCAGTAGTGGGAATTCAGGGCCTATTCGGAGGTTCAGACCTTCATTGCCCATTGCATCATCCCACATGGGGTGGAGCCCTGGGACTGAAAAGACCTGGTCACAGGGAAGGCACACAGCTCACCTGAGAGGAAACGGTATTTTTAACCTCAAAGCAGATTGAAGAGGCTTGGACGCCACCTATTGAAAATAAAAAGAAAAATACCTCTTAACCTGAGAAAGAGAAATTACTATATAATAAATTTTCTTTAAAAAATACACTTCAATTAATGCCCAGGCAGAGAAGTAGTCCATCAAAGGACATAAACAAACAAGGTGACAGGCAGCTCAGAAAGAAAGTTAAAAATCTCCAGAAAATAAGCTTAAAGACATAGAAATATGCAATACAAATGGAAGAGAATTCAAGACTGCACCTTTGAAAAAACTCAATGAGATGTAAGAAAATTCTGACTGACAGTTCAAAGAACTTAGAAACAAAGTCAACAAACAACATAAATAATTTATCAAGGATATTGACACCTCACAAAAAAAGCAAATGAAATTTCTAGAGAATCAAATAAAACTTCAAATAAAAAAAACTCATTAAAAGAGATAAAGAGTGAAATAGCAAGCATAGGAAATAGAGCTGACCAGATGGAAGAAAGAATTAGTGATATCAAAGACAGAAATCTGGAAATGATGCAGAAGAAATGCGAGACTTGAGAATGAAATTAAAAAAAAAAGAAAGAAAGAACTCTACAATAATTATCTCACACTATCAGAAAAAGTAACTTAAGAGTAATGGGTGGACCAGGAGGAGAAGAGAGGGAGAAGGGAACAGAGAGCATAGTCAAAGAGAATTTCCCAAACCTATGAAAAGAACTGGATCATCAAATCCAAGAAGCCAACAGAACTCCTTAATATCTCCTCTAAGATACATTGTATTATAATTGTCAAAATAAATGGCAAAGAAATAATTATCAAGAAAGCCAGGAAAAAGAAGATAATAACTAATAAAGGAAAATCTATTACACTATAGTTGGACTTCACAACACAAACCTTATAAGCAAGAAAGAAATAAAACCAAATATTCAAACTATTGAAAGAAAGATATTACTAACCTTGAATAATATATCCAGCAAAGTTCTCTTTTAGATATAAAAGAAAAATAAAGACTTTTCCAGACTTACGAAAGTTGAGAGAATTTTCCACCATAAGGCCTGCATTACAGGAAATACTAAAGGGTGTCACTCTACCTAAAACAAAAAAACAAAAAAAATTCATAACTATGGGTAAGATGACTAAAGATATACAGAAGTAAAAAAGTGCAACCTTTATTAAGACAGAGTATTATAAGCTTAAATATTACACAATGGTTAAAAGCAAACAAAAAAAACTTTTAAAAGAAGAAAACAGCCTCTGTAACTTAGAAATGAATGTACAGCATATACAGGAATAATGTGAAACAACAAAAACAGAAAAGGAGAGGCAGTAAAAATCCAGATCTGCAAAGGAAGATGGAGATAAGGTGCATGCAGGAGAACATGAAATATTGTATATGTATAAGTATCTTTATATAAACTTAATGCAACACACACAAATCCAGAACTCAGACACATAAGACATAACAAGAGGAAACAGAGAGGAAAACCACAAAACACCATCAGATTAAAATAATAGACAAAAATGCAAGGACAAAGAAACTATGGAGACACAAAGTTACCAGAAAAACAAAAGATAAAATGGCTATAAGAAAACTTCATTATATTTTAATAATCTCCCTAAATGTAAATGGACTGAACTCACCAATAAAAGGGCACAGAACAGCAGTTTGAATCAATAAACAAACCCAACAATATGCTACCTTCAAGAGACACATCTCAGCTGCAAAGACAAATACAGACTCAAAGTAAAAGGGTGGAAAATGATACTCCAAGCAAATGGTATCCAGAGAAAAGCAGGTGAAACCATAGTTAAATCTGACAAAATAGACTTCAAGATAAAAAAGGTAATGAGAGAAATGACTGACATTTCTTAAAGACCTGACACTTATTAATATTTATGCTGCCAATCAAGGAATACCAAAGGGAACACATAAAGCAACTACTAACAAAACTGAAAAAAAAAGAAACTGACAAAACACAATTATAGTAGGGAAACTAAATACTACACTGTCAGATATGGATAGATCATCCAAATAGAAAATCAATAGGGAAATATCATCCTTAAATGATACATTAGACCAAGTGTATATAATTAACACTTACAGAGCCTTTCATCCCAAAACAGCAGCTTATACATTCTTCTCTAATGCACATGGGACATTTTCAAGAATAGAAACATATGTTAGGACACAAAACTAGCCTCAACAAATTTTATAAAGATTGAAATCACACCAAGCATATTCTCTGACCACAATGCTTTGAAACTGGGGATCAATTGTAAAAATAAACTGGGAAGAAACACAAATACATGGAGATTAAAACAACATGCTATTAAGTCATAGAAGAAATAAAAGAAGAGATCAAAAGATACATACAAATAAATGAGAATGAAAATACAACATATCAAAACTTTTGGGACACAGCACAAGTGGTAATAAGAAGAAAGTTCCTATCATTATAGGCCTATCTCAAGAAACAAGAATAATCCTAAATAAACAACCTAACATTATATCTTTAAAAACTATAAAAAGAACAAATGAAATTTAAAGTCAGCTGAAGAAAGGTAATAATAAAAATTAGAACAAAATTAAATGCAATTGAGAACAAAAAGACAATTGAAAAAATTAATGCAATAAAGAACTAGTTCTTTGATATTAATAAAATTGGCAAAACTCTGACTAGACTCACTAAAAATAAACAATATAAAGAGAGAGAGAGAGAGAGAGAGAGAGAGAGAGAGAGAGAAGATACAAATAAACAAAATCAGAAATGAATGAGAAGTTACAGTAGATAACCAAAATACAAAAGATCATACAGGAATACTGTGAAACATTATATGACAGCAAATTTAATAACCTAGAAGAAATGGACAAGTTCTTAGAAATAAACCTTCTAGACTGAATCATGAAGAATGAAAATATCTAAATAGACTGATCAATGGTATAGAAATTAAAACAATCATCAAAAACCTCTCATAAAGTAAAAGTCCAGGAACAGATGGCTACACTAGTGAATTCTACCAAACTTTCAAAGATTTAAAATCTATTCTTCTCAAACTTTAAAAAAATTGAAGAAGTAATACTTTCTAACTCATTTTATGAGGACAACATTACCCTAATAAAAAAGCCTGGTAAGGATAACACAAAAAAAGAAAATTATAGACTAATATCTAAGTTGAACCCAGATGAGAAAATTCTTAAATAAAATCCTAGCAAATCGAATATAGTAATACATTAAAAGTAATACATCAGGATCAACTGGTGTTTATTCCAGGGGCACGAAGATGATTCAACATATATAAATTGATCAATGTGATACACCATGTTAACAAAATAAAGGACAAAAATCATATGAACATATCAATCAATGCAGAAAAAGCATTTGACAAGATATCCATATATAATTAAAACACTTAAAATGGGTATAGAAGGAAAGTACCTCAACATAATAGAGGCCGTATATGACAAAACCTCAGCTAATATCATACCTAATGGTGAAAACCCAAAAACCTCTCTAATATCAGGAACAAGAAAAGGCTGTCTGCTATCACCAGTATTATTCAATATAGTATTGGAAGTCCTAGCTAGAGCACTCAAGCAAGAAAAATAAATAAAAGATATACAAATAGGAAATGAAGAAGTTAAATTGTCACTTTTTTTTGCAGATGACGTGATTCCCTATATAAAAAATCTTAAAAGACTTTACTAAAAAACTTTAGGAATAATAAATAAATATAGTAGTTTCAGGATACAAAAACCATTGTTTAAAAATCCATAATGCTTTTTTCCTCTAACAATGAATTTTTAGAAAAAGAAATAAAAAAAACTTTTGCAATTATAACAAAAAGAAGAAAATACCTAGGAATAAACCTAATGAAATATGAAAAACCTATATGCTGATAACTATAAGATATTATTTTTAAAAACTGAAGACAAAAAGAAATGAAAAGATATTTTGTGTTCTTGGATTGGAAGAATCAACATAGTTAAAATGACCTTATTACCTAACGCAGTATACAGATTTAATCCAACCCTCATTAAAATCCCAATGGCATTTTTTTATATAGAAATAGAACAAAATAATCATTGGATTTGTGTAAAAGCACAGATTCCAAATAGCCCAAGCAATCCTGAGCAAATGGAACAAGACCAGAGGTATTACAGAATACCTGAACAGACACTTCTCCCAAGAAGATATACAAATGACCAACAGACTTATGAAAAGATGCTCAATTTCACCAGTTATTAGGGAAAAGCAAATCAAAACTACAATGAGGTACCATCTCACACATGTTAGAATGGCTATCATCAACAAGACAAATAATAACGTGTTGGAGAGGTTGTGGGGAAAAAAGAACTCATACACTGCTGGTGGGAATTCAAATTGATACAACGACTATGGAAAGCAGTATGGAGGTTCTCAGAAAACTAAGAATGGAATTACCATATAACCAAGCAATCCCCCTTCTGGGTATTTATGCAAAAAAACCGCTCTAAAAACATTCATCAGCAATGATATATGCACCCTGACGTTTATAGCAGTGTTATTCACTGTGGCCAAGACTTGGAAGCAACCATGTCCTATGATAAATGATTGGATAAAGAAGATGAGGTACACATATACAATAAATGTTACTCAGCCATATTATGTATTTTGTTTATTGCTGCATCTAGTTTACCACTGATCCGTTTTAGATACCAATTGTAATTCTTTAATGGTTTCAGTTTGATTTTTTTTTTTCATTTCTTATGAAGGTATTTTTGGTAAGTAATCTTTATTTGAAAATTGTTTCTTCCAACAAAATCATATTTTATCAGCTTAGTTGTTCATAGTATTTTTTTAAGATATAAAAAATTATTTTATAATTTTTTTTATTTCTAAATTTATTTTTGTTTTTTCTTTTTTCCCCCCATTTGTTTACTTGAGGAGCATTTATTTTATTAGCCTTTCCAAAGAAGCATCTTCTGGTTTTCTTCATCTTCCTATTCTTTATTTTTTCTAATTTTCTTCTTTCTACGTATTATTTCTCTTCTGTTTTCTATGGGTTTACTTTATTATTTTTATGCTTTTTTTTAAAATGGAGAGATGGGTCATAATTTTTCTGTCCATTTTTTTCTTTCTGATATGTTCACTTGAAGCCTCAAAACAAGCTCTAATTATTGTTTATCTGTAGAGTATAAGTTTAGATAGAAGGTGAGTGCTTTTTGTGTCCTTTGTCTCTAAATATTTTTCAATTTACTCATTAGTTCTGGGTTTATTTGTTATTCTGTTTAGATGCAGTTTTGTGTTTAATTTGTGCTTATGAGACTGAGTTTATTTTATATTTTATCAATTCTAATAAATTCTCTGTGATTACTTCCTAAAACATTGCCTCTCATCTCTTTTTTATTTTGCTCTTCAAGAATTCCCATTTAACAGATACTTGACTTTTCATACTCTCTTCCATGTCCCTTAATCTCTTGCTCATATTTTCTAAATTTGACTCTGTGATGCCTTCTAAGAATTTTCCTAACTTATTTTCTAATTTTTATTTACTGTTTTCATAGTTGTCAATTTTATTTTTAATCCATTCATTCATTTATTTTTGAAGTACTTAATGTATTTTTGTTTCTAGAATTTTATTTAGGTTACTTTTAAATCTTTCTGTTCTTTTTGTAATGTCTTTTTTTTTCTACTATACCACTGAAATAAATCATTTTAAGCCTATTAATTTCAATTGTCTTTCAGATTATCATCCTGTCATCTAAATACTTATTATGTCTAGTAGGCTATCTGCCATTTTGTTGGCTTTCTTCATTAAAGATTTGCATATTTCATCAAATGTCATCAATTATAAGATGCAACTTTTCTCTTTATATTCTTAAAAAAAACCCCAGCTGCTTCCAGATATCCAAGTGTAAAATATGCATCTAAATCTGAGTAAATATGACATAAATACATTTCACACTGTACATTTTAAATTGTGAATTCACCTTTAGTAAAGATTTGTGTGCATAACAATCACATGCAGCTTTGGTTTGGCAAGATCTTTCCAGTTATTTTCCATAAGCTTATATCAAAATCTCTTGAAGCAGTGTTGACTAGAGACCAATTTTTACATAAATTTTGATGCTTTAACGTCCCTGTATCATGCAGGTGATCTTAAACTTATAGGAGGCCCAGATCTACTGCTTGGAATTCTTGGGTAATATTTTCTCTTTCCCCTGAGAATGAAATGCAGTTTTCAAAATTACTTGCAGTCTCACTTCATGCAGGTCCCAAGATCATCTCAGGCTTACATGGACATTGGAATTCGTGACCCTTAATTTCTCCAAAGCACAATCCTCCCACTGCCTGAAACAGCCTACAGCCTAGTTCTTATAAGTTCTGCTAATAGGTTCCTCCTAAAATCCTTTTAAGGATTTTCATTTATTCTTATCAGTGAATTAAGTACTATTTAAAATATTGTCCTTTAACCTTTCATTTGTAATTGATTGCAGTATCAATCTGTAGGTAATCTAGTTTTCAATACAAGTTAAGTTGTTTGTGTTAGGTCCAGGGGGGCCATATCCCTACCCACAGTAGTGTGGGAACCAGAATTCCGACCTTATTTTGGGTTGGCAACACTACATGCTTACCTCATGCTTCACTGGACTCTCCTCCCTTCTCTGTCAATTAACCCACCCAAAATATTGCCACCAAAAAAGCCAGCCTCCGGCCCCATATAAGTTTCAGATTCCCTCACATTCAGGGCTGACACCATCTTTTGCTTAGCCAGTCTGTCACTCTCCTACAATAAAACTTGCTTAAACCCTTTGGCATCCTGTGTTCCTCTTTCCATGAACTTAACAGTTTGTATATTTACTTATTTGTTTTACAATGAATACTGATCAAAGATATATTATTGAATTATTTTACATTTGAAAATACCTATTAATTTTTATTAAACTAGTATGAAATACTTTTTCTAAGGATTTTATAAACATTACTTCACTATGTTCTTAAATTTTCTCTCTTCATTTTTTTAAAAATCAAATCTTTATTTCAGAAAATACTTTTTTTACATTTTTAAATATTATTTTATTTGCTCTCTTTTTCAACAGGGGCAACAATCACATATATATGGAGAATCTCCTTTTTGTTTTATTTTTTAATTGTTTTAATTTATTTTATTTTTCAACATCTTTTTTGTCTAAATATTTTCATCCACCCTTAGTGTTTGTTTGTATTTTAATATCTTTAATATGACTCTTGATTTTATAATAGTTTTCTTTTTTCTTTTTTTTCATTTTCCATTTCCATTTCTTTTCTAAGATTTTTTTCACCTCTCTATTATCTTTCTTTTGAGCCATTGCAACTCACCTTTGAATTTTGTTTTATAAAGGCCATTTTTTAATGTCTTAAATTTTATTGTGTAATATTTGCTCTTTTTATGTTTCATGATATAATTATTCTACTATACATTTTTTATTAGTTGTTTATATTACTTAGTTGCTTTCTCCTCCAATATTCTTATTGAACTTCCTTGCTGATTACTTTCTGATAATTGCTAATCTTGCATGTGTCCATTCTTTTGTCATGATCTTAGGTCTGGAGGATGATGCAGAGGAATGGCTGAAGAATGAGCTGGGAGAGAACACTTTTTTCTATACTCTAAATTTCAAGTTAATCTTTTCCTAAGGTTAGAGGAATGTTTGTGTACACTATCAGAGAAGTTCCAAGTCTCAAGTTTTGGTGTGTATTATGAATTTGCTTCTCTCCAGGTGTCTTAGATCAGCAATTGTATGGCTTGCTTTTCCCCAGCATTTATTAATTTTCCTAAAAACCAACAACTTTATAATTTAATTAAGGAGCCCTATCTTGCTTGATATTTCTAAATCCCCAATCCCTGTTATTTTCTTAGAAAAAATTTGTAACAGAATATTAGCTTCAATAACTTGAAACTTTCAATGTGACATTTTTGCTTTATCTCCAACTCATTTTATTAGTAGATTTTACTGTCTTTGTTTCAACTAAATTTTTCAAGATTTTAAAACAAAGTGATTGACTTCCAGTTTCTGGTCCAGCATATAAAGAGTTTAGAAGTCACCACTCTATCTTAAAAACAAATAAAAACATGTACAAACTGAAAAAGTAACAACTCTTAGAACCATCAGAGAAATGATAATCACAGGGAAAACTTTTGCCCTAAAACTGAGGGAGGTAGATAGAGACACAGAAAGAAGCACAATTTACCAGAGCAGAAATCCATGAGTAGAAACTTTACAAAACCAGTGCCTGGATGAGAATACCCAAACTGTAATTGACAAAGTACTGGTGGCTCAGTATAAATAAATCTGAGCATTAAAAACTCCAGGAGGATGCAGATATAAGGAGATTCTCCTGCTTTTGTGAGTTTCATCAGAATCTCAACCAGATCTTCAGTGTTAATATAGAAAAGTTATCTTGTGCTTTCATCAGAAGGAGAGAAAAAAGAAACACATTGAAATACACCAGAGCATTCTGTTCTTAACAAGAACTGCCCTTAAGATAAAGTATTTTACTAGAGCCTAAACTGCTGCTGGGATTTTAGCAGAGATTAATCTACCTGAGGGAAAGAAAATACCCAACTTCAGCCAGCCCTAGCCTTCTACTTAAGGGAAAAGAAGTACCAAACTCCAGCTTTCTCTAGAGTTCCTGTTTCACCTGGGGAAGCAGAGAAATGTGAGGTACTGGTGAAATTTCAGTCCAGAGGCACAGAATCTCCAAAAGAATGAGACATAATTATATGAATACAGAATGTGCCCCTCCTCTGACACCTTATCATCCCATTACTAAAGACCTATTTATTAGATTTCTTTTTATTCAATATATCATGTCCTCTTTTTTTAAAAAAAATATAAAATGCATAGTAAAAAGCAAAAAAAAACATTTTGAAGAAACTGAACAAGCATCAAAAATAGAGTAAATGTGTCATAAATGTTAAAATAATCAGACCAGAAATTTAAAAAAATATATATGTGATTAATATAATGAGGTCTTTAATAGAAAAAGTAGATAACATGCAAGAACAGATGGATATTGTAAATAGAGATAAAAATTCTAAGAAAGAACCAAAATGGCATGCTAAAGAGTAACACTATAACATAAATGAAGAATGCCTGTGATGGGCTCAGTAATAGACTGTACTCATCAGAGGAAAGGATCTCTGAAGTTGAGGCTATGACAACAGAAACTTCCAAAACTGAAAACCAATGAGAAAAAAGATTAAAAACAAAACAAAACCAAACAGAATATCCAAGAACTGTGAGATAATTGCAAAAGATGTAACACACATAATGGGAATACTGGAAAGAGAAGAGAGAAAGACACAGGAGAAATTTTTGAAGCAATAATGACTGAGAATTTCCCAAAAGTAATGTCAGACACCATTCCACAGACCTAGGAAGCTCAGAGAACACCAAATAGAAAAAATGACATAAACAAAACAAAACAAACAAACAAAACCTCCAAAAAACACTACACCAAAGAAAATCATATTCAAACTTCAGAAAATCAAAGATAAAGAAAATATCCTGACTGAAGCCAGAGGACATAACAGCTTATCTATAGAAGAGCAAAGATAAGCATTATATATGAATTCTCTTCAGAAACAATGCAAACAAGAAGAAAGTAAAGTGAAATATTTAAAGTGTTAGGAGAAAAAAAAAGCACCAACCAAGAATTCTGTACCATGCAAAATTATCCTTCAATAGTGAAGTAAAAATAAAAACTTTCTCAAACAAACAAATATTGAGAGAACATTTTTTTGCCAGTAAACATGTCTTGCAAGAAAGTAAAATTAAAAGAAGTTCTTCAGAGGAGGTGGGGGGAAATGATATAGGTTAGAAACTTGGATCTACATAAAGAAAAGAAGATAATCAGAAAGGAAATAGATGAAAGTAAAATAAAAAAATTATTTTTCTTATTCTTAATTGATCTAACAGATAACAGTTTATTAAAAAATAAAAGCAACAAAATTTTTATATCTATTTTCCTGTTCAAATAAAATGAAAGCAATGATGTGAGGAATGTGTTCTTTGGTATTTACCCAAATGAATTGAAAACTTATATCTACTCAAAAACCTGCACACATGTGTACTGCAGCTTTATTCATGATTTCCAAAACTTGAAAGCAACCAAGATATCTTTCAGTAAGAGAAAAATAAATTGTAATACGTCTAGATAATAAAAATAATTTTCACTGAAAAGAAATGATCTCACAGGCCATAAATAGACATAGAAGAAACTTGATGCAGAATATTTGTGAAAAAAATCATTGTGCAAAAGTTTCATACCACATGGTTCTATATGACATTTTTAAAAAGGCAATTCTATGGAGATAGTAAAAGCATCAGTAATTTCCAGAAGTTAGGGAGAAGAACAGATATGAATACAGAACAACAAATTTCTAGGTCAGTGAAACTATTTTACATGACACTATATGGTGGTGGATACATGTCATTACAAAATTTCAAAACCTGCAGTATATACAATACCAAGAGTGAACTCTAATATAAACTATGGACTTTGCGTGATAATGACTTGTCAGTGTAGGTTCATTGGTTGTAACAAATGTACCATTGTGGTGCAGACTTTGACTGTGGGGAGGGTATGTGTAGGGGGCTAACAGGGACTATGAGTACTCTCTGTACTTCCCTCAGTTTTGCTATGAATCAAAAACAACTTCAAAAGTAAAGTTTATTAATTTAAAAAATAGTGATTTTATACATTAATTCTTATCTGTTTCTTCAGAACTACTCCCACTTAATTAAGTGCTATATATGAAATCATTTCGATGCCTTAAGTTTTAACTCAAAGAAAAACTAAACCAGATTGAATTCTTCACTGCTTCCTCTTGACCACCTGACACCCGGTCCAATCAAGATTATAAAGCCAATACTTTGTATCAGAATAAGCATAAGGCATGGTACAATTGAGTTGCTATTTTAAACCCTAAGAAAGAGGCAAACAGCTACAAAAATCTAATATGAGAGCTTGCCATAAGCATCAACTCTGTTTCTGTATTACTCCATTAAACCAGAAACCAATACATGTGCCCTAAAAGAAATACAAAATAGAAGTGGATAACTTATGTTATCTATTCATTGGTCACAATTTCTGATTTCATCTGACCCAACAAGACCCAACTTGTAAAACTGACCATGTCCTTGTAGTTTCTGAAATATGGTTCATTTTTCTGTTCTTGGCTTTGTTTCTTCAGTAACATCTAATGTTATTGACCAAGTTCACTCTCAGCCTCTTAATTTACTATTTCTAGAATTCAGTCTATTTTCTGAAACTTTATATCTTAAGAAAAAATAAAGATGGCTAGAATCTTCTTTTGTTTTTCTCCGTCATCAAGATGATCTTGGACCATGAATCCTCTGTCTCTATAAGCACATGTAATTATAGTGCCTAATTTTTAAAAAAATGACTTTATGACTTTAATTTAAGCCCAGTTATTCAACAAAAACTTGGAAACACTACCATATATTTTCATTCACCTTTCCTTTACACTTTGCTAATTGACTTCCTCATCCTCTAAATGGTTTGCCAGTTGGAGCTTGTCAGTCACCTTCCCTCTCCTAGTAGGAAGATCCTCCTTCAGCAACATATGTCAGACTCTATCTGAACTGCAGTTATGGCTTCAGTCAGAACTTTATAAAGCTTTAGAAAATATAATTTATTTCATTATTAAGTATCATTAAACTTACTTATTGTTTCACTAAGTCTCAGGTTTGAGGAAAGGAGTGCTTTCCAAAAAGCATCATGATTTTCTAAAAGTATTTTTTTAGTGGTAGTAGGAGAGAATAACTAGGCCTTTGATTACAGTTGGGATTAACCGAATGAACATCACTTCAACCTGTAATTATAAGAACTGAAGAAAATGTACACTGACTATAAACCATAGTGTCACTTTATATCACTCTTTCCTTAAATAATAGTCTTTAAACCCATGGAACATCATCTGTGAGATGGATTCTTGTACTCTGTGAATGGCTTTAAAAAAATTGGTGGTTTTGCATCCACAGTTACAGTAACTAGAGAAGAATTATTGTTTCCTTGACTTTGTGGCTCTGTCGACAGAAAAAAAAATAACTAAAAAAAAAAATTAAAGCCAGATGGCTCTAGAGGAAATGCCTCTGATGCTTCGGCCATTGTTAAGATACCCTGGGAGAAGCTCTTTTATGGCTGGTCACCACGTCTCTGTTTTACTGGCCCATCTGTTCCCTAGATCTTGTATAAGAGCACTTGTGGCTTTGATTAACTTTAACTGAGCAGCAAAATACCTTATTCTGGCTCCACAGGGCCTAATTTAAAAGAATGACTTTAGGGATATAAATGAGGAAAGAACAGACAGGCAATATGTTGAATATGCTCATAGACTAAGACCTAAGCTAAAACCAAAGGGAAACAATTAAGATAAATTAATAGATCATTTTGAAACCAGCAAAACTGTCTCCTATTTCTTCATGAAGTCACCGGTTGGCAAGGGGAAACTTAGAAACGTTGAGAAAATTAATTTCCTTCTCCAGTAATCTGCAGAAAATAATTTTTTCTTTTATAATTGTGCTCAACCACTTGCATAACAGTGAGAAAGCATGAGGGTGACAGTCTGTATAAAATCCACAAATTCTTTAGTTTCTTTAAGGTTAATAATGTTGTTAAGAAATGATCACATTTGGTAAGCTCAGTGGCATGTTGGGAAATCAACTCTATAGAATGAGAAAAATTCTATTTGAGAGTTTCATCATGTAAACTGTGTCCCATTACAAACTACCCATGGTTTAAAAATAAGCTTACCATTGTACTGTATATTTGAAAGTAATAATAAAATAATTTTTTTAAAAAATGGAATAAGCAAACAATGACCAGAAGCACATATTCGAAACCTATATGATGAAGTATGCTACCAGATTTATTGTGGTGATCATTTCTCAATATTACAAATACTGAATCATTATGTATACAACTGAAATGAATATGATGTTATATGTCAATTATCTCTCAAAAAATAATAGGCTAGCAAAATTTTTGAATATTTAAAATTCAACTCTCAGAGCCTTACTTTAGTGAGCTTCAGCTTATCTCTGGACAAGCTGCAAATAACCAACACAGTCATGATTTATATCAGGTGTGTTTTGAGATGAAACAAGTTTCTTACAAAGTCATGATGAGAGAAAATCTAATGCATAAATAAACATGACATTCCCTGAAGTGGTCTTGCAAACATAAACAAAGAGTTTGGTTCAAAGGTTTTTTATTGCTTTTTACAAACTACAAGCACATAGTTACAATTTCACTATTTAAGATAGCTTAAAGGATTTAGGTTAAATTGGAGTATAGAGTCGGTGGTCAGTTTTAGTGAACAATACAAGGTAAAATTCATGGAGTATTCCCAATATATAACATTAAAAATTATAAGAGGGAACTAGGTTATTTCACCATTTAAATAGTTCTTTGTCCCTCTAAATTTAGCTGTTGCTCTTACTGGCAATGTTTCTACTTTCAATGGAATTTAAGAATAAATGAATAGATAGCTATTCACTTTGGAAGCTGTTGGAAACTGGTTGCCAAAATGAGTATAAGAACTGACTTGAGATATAAAGTATAAAACAATCTAAAGTTTTCATATTCTTTAGAATTGAACGGAGGGTTGTGATTATAGAGGTTATTGGTGTTTAATTTCGTGCTTTGCGAAGTTTTATAAAAGTCATCATCCACATAATACGTAAAAACAAAAAAAACCCCAAAAATTTAGAAAAATTCTATTTTTTAACATTGTCACATTGTGTTAACAAATCCAGGACCTGTATCTCAAGAGTACAACTCTACGTGAAAGATGACTAAAAAGGGATATGTGTGGCTTTGAGAAGCAATGTGTACGTACCATTTTTTAAAATCTTTTCACATTTTAAGAAGTGTTTATTTTATTACTTTTAGAGGTAGCATATAATCAGAAACAAAACAAAATGTGACTTGGAGTATAATGAGGAGTTCGTTTTGAAGTTAGTGTACAGAAACACATCTTGGCATAAATCAGTTTGAGAAACTTTTGTAATGAGTTTTTATAATTTGGATGTTGAAGTATTTTGCATTTTGATAAACTCATTATTTATATATAATATATATAATAAAAATATATATATTTTTAACTCAGTGAAATCATCCTTCTAATAAAACAATGAGTGTCTCAATTGGGAAAAATGTACTTTGGTACCAGATTGCCTGAGTTGAAATCTCAGATCTTAGGGCAGTTTTTTCTAAACTTATTAGTTTATCACATCTGTAAATCAGTGTTATGCTAATAGTATCTACTCTAAATGGTTGTTATGAAGATTAAATGAGTTAAATGTATATATTTTAACAAAAATAACGCCATATGAAAAATATTTTGAAATTTGCTTTTCTGACTTACTATAGTTCATTCATTTTACCTGTTATCCTGATTCTTTGTATGAACTTTCCAATGATATGTACTTGATGTAAAATTTTCCAAACATTCTAATTATGAACAATGCTGAAATGATTATTCTAAGTTAAAGAATTCTGTACTTCGAGTTCTAAAGTACAATGATCAGTTTATATAGATATATTTTAAACATTGTCAATAAAGAGGTTATTTGCTTAAGGTTAATACTATGCTCACATTTTAACTAGAAATTTATAATTTACAATACATTTTCTATTATCGAAAAACAGAAACCATTATTTCAATTATATTGATTTGGGTGTGATTGAGAGAGTTAAATACCTTTTGTTAGGACAGCAGTGTGGTCACGTTTTTCCTGTTATGTGGAAAAGTAATCTAAACCAGTTAAAAGAGTGCATCACTGATTCATGGGTCTATAAATGGAATAAATGAAACTAATATCCATCTTGAGCCATCTTTATCCTTGCTAGAGGCATTGCTAAGAAGACAGTACCCTCCTCCCACAGCCCCTGGATCGACTACATTCCTAGCAAACTATGCCAGGGCTTTAGAACTAATATGACTCCTAGAAAGATCTCTAATTTTGTACTCTTCGAGACATAGTTTCTGTCCTTCCTATAAGTTACTGAGTCAATTATTTGGTGAGAAGTCTTCTATTTAGTGACGATAACTGCTGAATGGTTCTATAAAATACAACTGATAGAGCATTCTGGGTGAAGAGTAATAAAAAAAGAAAATTGATAAAAGGGTCTTTTTTAACAAGGGTAAAAGAAACACTAACATGCATATGTTGGAGGCATACATACAGAACCTCTTTGTGGTTTCACATTCTTATGTTTAAAGAATAATGCATTCTCAACGTCAGTGTGATAGCGTTTATATTTTTAGGTACAGTGTGATTTTTAACTTTGTTGGCTTGGTAATTAAAATTAAGGTAGATGCGTGAATAATTTATGATGAATAAAAAATAGATTATATGAAAACAATACTAATCAGGTATTTAGGAATTTAAAAAAATTGTTCTTTTTTTTCAAAGATTCATTACTTCCATTGAAAAATGTTGAAGAATACACTTTTTAAAGCAGAAGTAAATCTCTCTTTAGAACATTTCACTGATTCATTTATTTCTATTGGGTTCTTAATTGGAAAATTATTGAGGTACAAATCAAAATGAAATCTTAAAATTATTTTATTTATCTCAATATTAAAAAGAATTTTGGAGGTGCTTATAGTTATTTCTATGTTCAATAATTTTTTTAACTTAGATTAACTTTATATTTCTTTTAAACATTTAAGAATCTTTAAATTAAAATTTAAATCTTTAATACCAATGGATCTAACTATTAAGAGTAAGAACAGCTAAATTTAAGGTAATGTTTTTAGTTAAAACATCAAAATTAAAGTGGAAGCTATATTGTTAGGTCTTATCATTTAATAGGTACCCTGTGAAAGATTATAGAACATCACATGCAAATCCAAGATTCTTCCCTGTATTCTAATTCTGCTTGTCAGATTTTCCTGCAAAACCTCAGTTCTTTATTGCAATTTACATTAAAATAGGGCACAGATCTCACTACAAGAAACAAGAGCCTACCTGTAGCCAGAACAAAACATTAATCATAAATCTTATTGTGTGTCCTTTTACCACATTATACTACTAATCCTGATAAACATAGTTTATAGTGTCTAAAATCCTTCTGAATGAGGCCTTTGTTAATAATTTTTCATGGTAACTTACTTGATCTTGGATCTGGGAAATATATTCCCCTCATTTGGGTTATTTAATTCTCTAAATCTATAATGTGTTGATTAATTTCTTACTCTTTAGTGACAATGAACTATTCAAAACATCTAAAGAAAATTACTAAAGGCTCAAGAATATTTTCTTCTCGATATATCGTGTATCATCATTTAAAGAACACTAAACCTACTTATAGAAATGAGATTATAATAACATTATTAAATATATAAATTTGATTCAATTTTCTGGGCCATTATTAAAAGGAGTCCTAAAAAGACACAAAACAGATTGGGGAAAAAAATTTAGAATCAGAAGACAATATCAAAGTTTGTCATATAAAATTAGGATAATATATATTGATCCTTTGACAATCATTTTTGGTTATTAAGAAATTCCCCATAGGTAATAAATTATAATTGTCACAATAATAAAAATTTTTTAACAGATCAAATTACCTCGGATTCATACAGAAATTTTTACTATTTATGTTGATTAACTTCTCCAGTTTTCTGTAGTTCATTTGAATTGTAATATTAGATATAACATTAGCCATGGAGACTACTTAGTTAATAAATTATAGTTAATATACAATAAATAAAATAGAAAATATTTCTCATGTAAAAAGGTTGTGTTACAAAATTATTTGCAAATCAGTTGCTTGAATATTTTACTACATTTACCAAAAAAGTCACTGATACTAGTAATTACGTAGTAATCTTTATAATTTCATATTTGTAGTATACAAAACCAATAAATTTTTACATGCAAGATATTATTCACTTTGACCATAAAATAAATTAGGAGAGGGTGGGAGTTACTGGAGGTGAGTAGATCTGGAAACTGAACACCTCTAAAATAAAAAAACAAAGGAAAGCTCTCAGGGTCTGGATTCCTGGATTAGAGGAAGTATGTGCAAGTCACTTGTAATCTGAGTTTTCACAAAACAAAGGATGAATAGAGTAAGAAAAAATTAGTGATAGTTCTGTTGTTTTGCAAATATTCTCTTTCTATGCAGAATTATACTTAGCTCCTTGACTCTGAGCAGGGTCCAAAAAGATATTAACACATGGGACATAAATAGGACTTGAAATGTGCTTGGCAATTGCACTTGCTCTCCTGTCTTTCTATCCTCCCTCATGAGGAGAAAATAACTTGGTTAGTTGTTGGTTTAAGGAGGACACATTGGAATAGACTGAGATAAAACCAAACTCAGTTTAGATGAGTAAAACCACGGCTATTCTGTGGATGCAAGAACAAGAAATATATGCTTTCTATAAAATGCTACTGTATTCTGGTCTAGGTGATTATGCAGCATTATTATAGCAATAGCCTAATGATACCTTTTTTTCACTCAAATGAATTAGTTTTGCCAAGCAAAACATTTGGTGCAGAAAGCTTTAGGCTAAATCTGCACAGAGGAGCCCAAAGTAACATTAACAATAACAGTGGTGATGACCACAATAAAAGAAGAAGTGATTTACCTGCATTAGCAGCCACAATGAAAACAGAAGTGTTTTATTTGTGTTGCCTCAGTTTATAAAAAAGGCACAATTCTCACAATTAGGATGCTTAACACTTTAGCTATACTAATTTACAAGTGCAATATTTGCATATAATTTGGGCCCTGCATTTCAAATCAGTTTAGCCAACTCTTATATTGTGGTTGAACTATTCCCACTGTAGACATGGAAGTAAATTCTGTCTTTGATTGAAAAATGTGGTTTCTCGAAAGAAACAAAAGTGACAAGAAAAACAATTCTCTTTGTCACTGATACTATATCACTCTGCTTTTGAAATACTTACCAATGTTTATTATTTTGGTTGAGCAGTTCTTAAACTCTTCAGACAGGCAAATAACCTGGACAATATATTGCTTCATTCCTTCACTAGCAAGTAACATGATTTGCTTAAGTATTATAAGAAGAGGGAAGGATGTCCATCTATCCATCCAACTGAGAAGGAGGAGAGAGGGAGATAGAATGAGAGAAAAGAGGAAAATAAATGATTAATTTTAACTAGAGTTATGAAATTTTCAAGAACAAGGGATTGTTTCTACATCTTAAATACATGAAAATTTAATGATGTGGAAGACAGAAGTTTAGTCACGTTCTAAGTAGAATAAAGAGAGTGTTCAGAGTAATGGAACCCACTGAAAGAGAAGAAAAAAGTGATTAAGAATAGAAAATACATTAGATCATGTGTGGACCAAGCCAGGGTGGGGCATAGGGCTGTGGAGCAGGGAGTGGAGGAGTACATACTGGTGGTGAAAGATGAAAGTGGGAATGCATGTACTTTAACTACTTTGAAATTGGGCACACTTATCATTCATCAATGTGTATATTTTAGAGAGGGAAATAAAATTTGATATTTTTTTTTTTTTAGAAACAAACTCTGATGATAATGTGGAAAAGAGTTAGTGGTGAAGAGAACCTAGAGATAAATATAGTTAGGAAGAGATTGTTATAATATTTTAGGTGAGGCATGGTACTTTGGAACCCTAGTAGAGGTTTTGAGGATGGAGAAAAGAGATGAATTTGAGACATCCCAAGCAGCGGAAATCCCAAGACTTAGTAGAAACCTGACTTAGCTTGCTTCCTTTTTGTGGTCACCACTTCGATATTAATATCCAGACTAATTCTCACCTTGTCTTTGTGATCTTTTACTACAGAAAAAGAAAAGAAAAAATATGACAATCAAACTGAAACAAGACTGAAGTTAATTTTTGAAAAACTTTATTATAATCAATGCAGTCCTGGTTTCATTAGACCTTATTTACCCTAAGCAAAGGTTGGAGTTCAATCTTTAAAGACTAAACAGGCATTTTGGACAACACATTTTGGCAATGGAACCTGGACAACATTTATCAGACACAGTAGGGAAAGTTCTTACTCTACATTATAAAAAGGACAGCCAGATATCAACTATTACAGAAATGAAAAAAGACAGAAAATTTGAACAAACTATTTAAATTATTTTCTTAAAGAGACTTCCTCCACTTGCTAGTGATTTTGAATCACCTTTTGGTTAGTCATCTAGAAGCAAGTCTTCACTTAATCAACGAATAGCTTCTACTTTGGGAAGAGAACCACTTTTTTCTATATTTGCTTATATTTTTGCTTTAATGACTCCTACAGATCTAGGTCCTTTTGGTGTTTTAGAATTTTTTTCCTTGTTTTTTGAAGTATTCTTGACCTTTTATCATGGTGTTGTTGGTTTTGAGTCTTTTCCATTCTGGTTTGATTTTGTGCATTTTCAGTTGGAGTATCTTGTATAGATTTCTTTACTGGAGTTTTACCTTCAGCTTTCTCATCATCAAAATCATCATTGTCATCATCTTCATCATCATCTTCATCAGCAACAAGTTTTACTTTTTTGTTAGTTAGACTGCCTTCATAATTCATTGCCTCTGCTTCAACAATGTGCAATCCATCCTTTGCAACAGTCCTTAAACTGACTGTTCTTAATGATAATTGGTACTCATTTTCATCATTATCCACCTTGAAAAAGTGATAATCTTTGTAGGCCTTTAATTCACAACCAAAAAGATACTTCTGGAGCCTCAGAGGGCTCATGTCCATGTCCATCAAATCTTCTATGGGGTGGTGGCATGCACTTAGGTGGGAGAGAAGGCAGACATAGGTAAATGACTACTGTTCAGCAGAACAGCCACACAAGATGAAATAACACCAGGGAAATTCTGCTCTAATTTTTAAAAATTCATCAGCAAATGTTTATAATTTATAATATTAATGAGTTTCCTCTTTGAAACTTTATACAGAGCAAACTGTATAAGAAATACATGTTACTGAGTCGCTCACAAGACAAACTGGACAGAATCTATTTCTACTCTCTGTAACATATTTAATAACAAAGAATACATGCTAACTTAATCATTTTATCATTATATCTGAGATAAATGAGATTATGTTTACAATTAATTATTTGAATAAATAAAATTATTAATATTTTAATATTAACAATTAAGATTTGTGAGAATGATATGTGTTAAACTGAATATTAATGTTTTATTAAATATCACAGTTTTATTCACTCACGATCCTGTTCAAGATTAGTTTGTTGAACATATTTCACATTTAGAATGTGGAGATCAATATGTGGATGAAAAATATATTAAAATTATCAACTATAACACCAAATATATATTTCATTTTGAAAAACAAGTGACACCAAGTGTAAAATACAGGCATTATATCAAAGCATAATTTTAATGGTTCTTTAAAGTCTAAACACTCCTTTAGCTGTTATTCAAATCTCTTAGTAATGAGATACATAATTTTTTAATGCTCTCTTCCATTATTTTCTACATTACTTTGCAACTAAGTATTTTATTTCACAACCTACTAGATATTTCATACTTCACATGATTTTATTCATGCAGAGAAAGTTATATAAGGAAAAAATGAAGAAGACCATAAAAGACCATGAGAATGAAACTCCAACCAACTGCAAAAGAAAAAGTCTTGACTGTTAGGCAAAGGAGCATAGAGTTGATTTAAAGGACACCTCAGAGCCTCTGTGGAAGCCATTTCTTCGTTTTCAGGCCTCGAGACCTTGGCTTTCTTCTTGCTTTGGTTCAAGGCCATTCTGAAATTAAAAAGGAAGTTCAATCTAGCATTTGGTCAATGGAACATGAACAAGAAAATAGCAAGGATTTTATCTTATTGCCTACTTTTGTGAAACTAAGTAAAACACTTCAGTTTTGAGAAATACTCTTATTTCCTTAGACCAAAATTAAACTTGCAGTTTAAAGGTAAGTAGAAAATCAAGCATTACCTTAAAAAAAAAAACAAAAGAAAACAAACTTTGTAGCCAGAATAGCAAGAGTCTGGCTTTGTAAAACTTCAGTCAAAGCTGCTCTGTTGATCAGCCAGCAATGGATCTTAAGTGGTAATCTGGGAACATCCACCACCATAATACTTTCAATCCTAGTTAGCAAATAGCCCTTCTAAAATGAAATCTGTATCCTATGAATAACCACCAGGTTGATAAATCTAAATAAAAGTGTATTTTCTTGTACAAATTCTATTATAAATTAGGCACATTTTAGAAACAAATATTGCTTATTTTTACTCATTTTTAATAAATACAAAAAGTTATAGGTTCATGACCATATGTGTTCTGGGATATATGTACCAATATAAAATGTATTATAGCATTCTACTCATCTTTTCAAGGGCAAAATGAATGTGCAATTACAGAACCATACAATTAACTCTTCAGGAGTATACAAAGATAGATATATAACTAAGTCTTCCGGAAAGAATATAAAGAAATGACAAAAATGTGAAAAAAATTATATACTATAGCAATATGGTAAGGTTTATATTTGTTTTCTTTTTCTTTCACCCTTGTAAAAATCAATAAACATTTTTGAGTAGCCAAAAATGTGATACTAATTCCCTTAATACATGGTATTTAAAATTATTTCCCTGATGTTTTTATAGTTCTTAGTTTAGCTAGAATTAAACTTAGCTGAGGCAAACTTTAAGTAAAATTTTATTTAGCAAATAACTACTTTGGAATTTTAGAAAAAAATATTTTTTTAATTTTAATTAATTTTAATTAAGGTGTTTATATTGGTCAGATTAATAAATAGTAAAAATTTTGAGTAGTGACTTTCCTATGAAAGAAGCAAACATCTCATTGTATGCATATCTTTTTTTCTCAAAGAAGTAAAATTAAATCATAATAAAAAATTTTAAACATATGCTTAAGAAGTATATGAAATAAAAAATAGCTCGCTATATTTGGGAGAAAGTTATTATTTTATATGTAGAAAACTGTGAAAAAATAGTCTTTTGGGTTTTTACCTTTTTTTTTATGTGATGGAGTTTAAAGATGAAAGGCAAGCTTTTGTGTTTACATCTGGAGTATAAAAGCAGCTCAGTATGAGAAAAGGACATTCCATGAAATACTATGTCAGAAACATTCTCGGTCCGAATTCCAGAAATAGCAAGATGTTAAATAGATAATTAAAATGTATTTAAGGTTCAAACCATAGAGACTTCAGGTTTTAATCATGTAGTGTATATGCATTAGAAGTTTTTACTTTTATCTTGATCAGATTTTGATGCTACCTTTGGAGGAAGAAAGAACAAGCTCCGTGCTTCTGAAATTCTTTGGTTTGATAGGTCTGATATTAATATGCTTAGTTCAAAATAGCTATCATTTTATTAGATGCTTGGCAGAAGCCTTTAGCAATTCTGTTTTGAGAAACATAATGGGCTTTTCCATTTCTGATGAAATTGGAAAGCTGTGGGAACTTCTATGTCATGGCACAGAAATTGTGTTTCCCATGGTGTAAGATTTTTATTTTTAGGGAAGGGAGCAAACAGAATGTTGTAACTAATCGTAGCTTTAATGGAAACAGGTTTTATTCCAAATAATTTTTAAAGATGTACACATTAGAAGTTAACCCATTTCTGTCTCTTGATGTATGTAAAATTATTTTTTTCCCTACTTCACTCTCTACATCTGAAAAAGACATCATAAGTATACTTGATAATGGTGGGCATAAAAATTATTACACAAGAAAACGTTCATACATCAACATATTATTAATTTTACATTAAAATATATATTTCCTAAAGTTAGATTTAAGACTTAATACAGCAGTGTACCATTGATAGTTAAAAAGTTCACAACCTCATTAAATAATTTCTATACCAATTCTTTTATCAGTCCTCTTATTGTATTAAACAGAAGCTATAGACATGGGCTGATTATTGTATCTATTAATATCTTAGAATAAAAGCAAAGTATATATTTCTCCAAGTTAATAGTGAATGAACACATTGTAAGTAATATTTAAACTGTCCTTTGTATTCTTGCTAAGAAAAAGGAAATTAAAATCATTATAGAACAAGATATTTCAAGTCAATGAAACATTTCAAAACTCCATATTTTACATAAAGAAGTTAACTTGTGTTTGTTGCTTTGAGTGAGAAAATGATAGATGTAGATATAGAAATCACATCAGTGGAAATATTCTTACTCACAAATAAGTTTTATGTAGCAAAACTGCAGATGCTGTTTATACTTGGGTTTAATTGCTTTAATATCCATGCAGGTGGAGAAAATGCTAACTCATACATATTACACAGGATGATTGGTGGCAAAGTGAAATATCTTTCACATATAGAAAGAATTTGTAGAGTAATATCAATTATATGAATTGATGCCTTTAAAACATCATTCACAGATGGAAACTGATTCCTAAATTTTAATAATGGGGGTAAAATATAAAACTTTCTAAAAGTAATATTTTATAGTACAGAAATATATTTATATGTATTTATGTATTATATAAGTTATACTGATAAACATACAGTATATAAAAAAAACAGGTAGAATGAAATTTTTGATGAGAATTAGTTTAAATTTCTTTCAAAATTCTTAAAAATTTCTGAATACACTAAGCAATTGATTTTTCTATTGACAATATTATCTTTGAGTTTCTAATCTAATAAATAACATAAGTAAGTAAGGCAGAGTGAACAATGACTTTGACAGATATCAACAATAAAATTAGACATTTAATCCTACAAATATCAAGCTACTAAATACTGTGGCTTTTTCAAATTTCCTATGTCTCTATAGTGGATTTAAAATTTGTTTTACACATTTCATAATCGTAACACCATTTAAAAAATATCAGGTTGGAAAGAGGCACTGGAAGCCCCTTTCTTTATTCTGTAAATAACAAGTCTTCAAATTCCATCTGATATCAGAAAATGCTCATCACTTTGTCTATTTCCATTCCAAACTTGGAATTGTTTTAAGCTCTTTACAAAATATCTCTTTCAGCATGAAGTTTGCCTGGAGTTTTCTAAAAAATATTTTGGACTTAATTTGGAAATCTTTTAGACAAATGATAACATTGTGAAGTTATAGCTAAAAGAAAATTTGAAATTAAATATTATAATAAAAATCAGTTCAAATACATATGTTGTTGCATTTCATTCCATTGAATCACTGGTTTCGATGTTCAAGAGTACTAAAACATATTTAAAGTCTGAGGCTCTTTTTATACACACACACATTGATACTTTTTAAGTTATGAGACCGATATTTATCTGAATTTGTCTTTCATTTAAAATAATTAATTACTAAAATAAACTTTCTTTTATATTTTAGCAGTCATTCATATATTTGTGGTTTTATTAAAATAATATCACTTTGTGTCAGCAATTTATATTTTAATTAATTAAATATAAACATACTATATTTTAGTAAATATTTATGAAAAATAAAATTGGTTTATTAACCGTCAACTCTTCTACCTCAAATTGGGAATTTTAAATAACTAAGCTTGAATATTTAAAGCACAAACTTATTCATATCAATCATACATAATTTTTATTTTGCCTTTTTGAGAAATGATCTAAATACTCAATCATTTAGGAATGGAGATTATAATTAAAACAGTATGCAATTTAATGTTAATCAGAAATTATATGATGTACAGTAACAGTTAAAAAGATTCAAATGATTTTCAAATAACAGAAGTAAAGCTGAGAACAGTCTTTTAATAAAGGCCATTTTGCCTGGTAGGAAAAGATTGTTAGTTGTAAAAAGAAACCTTTTAAACTAATATGATGAGGTGCATGTAAAAATTAATATTATGTTCTAATATTCTCTCTAGCGAGTAGCCTCGGTTGATTTATTCATTTAGGTAATTTAGTTCAGCAATATTAGTAATTCACTGTTAAATTGAATTTGGAGAACACACAATAAATTGAAACTGTGTCATATTTCTTTCTCACTGTGTAAGAAATAGAGATGTATTGATGTAAGTTTTGAGTGTACTACATAAGTTAAATTCCCTAGACTGCAATTTGATCAAAAAGCTTTAGACATTTACTTGAGCTATATTAGGTGGCTGCCATTGGATGGCAGTAAAATTCTACATCAATCACTTTAGCAAAGTAAAGCCAGAACATAATGGGACTTTTATTATTTAACAGCAGAATGCTGATTTAAAAGGGAAAGCTCTGGGGGTTGTATATATTGTAGCGATATCAGCTATTTTTTAAAACTATCTTCTTTTCTCCTCAATTTAAAGGAAAAGGCAATGTGGGAAGAATTATTTATAGTATTTTGCCACTATATATTATGTTCTTGCTATTCTTTTATGTAATAACAATTTCTCTTTTATATTTAAAAAAGTCAATAAAAGGAAATTAATAAATATATATGATTTGAACCTTTTGTACATTGCCAATGCTTAAGTTCATTTTTTTATGATTATAAAGTACATTTATGTTTTTGTTATAGTCATGTCTTGAAAGGCTGATTTATTTAAAGATCTGTGAACATTTATTTTCAAAAATTTAAGCAAAAAAACAAAATTTCAAAGCACATAGTACACATTGCTAAAAATAATATTAGAGAAGAAGTCTTTCTTTCTAAGTAGACTTTGAATTCTGTGCTGGCATACCACTGAAATTAGTCAATATTTTGCCTTTGAAATCTTAAAGACAATGTTGAGTATTTCTGTCTTCATGTTAATTTATGGTTATCCAAGAAAGATTTACAGAAAGGGCAAGTCTACAAAGAAAACCTTCATTGTGTTAAACCTGTTGTGTTTATCACATGAATTTAACAGGAATAAATATTGCAGAGCACAAATAGAATAAGATATGTCCTAGGTCTTACACAAGAAATTTATGTTCTTCTGTCCTTTTCCCTTCATTTAGATTATTTGGTGAGAAGTTGGTAAGTTCAATTACAATTTATTTGGCAATATAATGAACCAATTGTTTTCATAAAATATTCAGGGTGGTCTGCCACAATCAGAAGGCTATTATACTGGATTTCCTGGGATAAACCACAGACTTCCTTACTATTTATCTTCTCCCTCACTTTATGTTTAAAGTCTATTAAAAGTTTATAGCCTTCCAAAGATCATATTAGGCATTAAAATTCAAGCATCTCATTCTTACCGCCAAGATTGTTAGAAGAAAAGAAAATAAATTAGTTATCACGAATCCATTCTCATCATGAGGAGTGTAAAAAGCATGCACAGTGGAACAATATTCATTTATTTTTATGACAGTACTTGAGAAGAGAAAAGAGGAAGTGAAATAAACCTAAGGATATGTAATATTATTACTTCCATGTGCAGGGAATTTGAAAGGTTGGAAATGAAATACCTCGGCCTGCAGAGAAGAGTATATTTAACTTTGTGTGTGTGTATTGTAGAATGTGATTGTTGCAGGTCTTGGTTTATTGAGTTAATGAGTTTATTTCTGATGCGAGAAAACTGGTTTATCATATATTTGAGTAGGTATTCTGCAATATTATAAAAGGCTATCCTGCAGAGCTTTTGTCAGAATAAATAAGACATTTACATCTTTTTCTACATGTGCCATTCTCAAAAAATACATGGTTAAAAAATATATATAAAATTGATTTCAAATATTCATAGATATAGTTTTTTAAAAGGTAATTTTTAAAAATGCAGATTTTTTAAATTTTTATACAATTTTAAAAAACAAAATTGTTTCTTTCAGTGGAGTACAAAATTGATACCTGAATCTTAATCTCTATTTGGTTATTTTTGGTTAGGCTGTACATTCAAAGAATTAGCTGATTTTACCCTGAAATTTAAGCAAGCATTTGCAAATGCATAAATTGAATTTCTTTGTATTGAGCATTATTTGAATCTAACTGACTATTTACATTGATTTGGAAAGATAGTAACATAGTCAAATTTATTCTCAATAAACAGGGCATGTTGCAAATACTTTCTTAAACTTAACAGTAGAAGTTATTGAAAACACCTGTCTACTAGTCCACAAATGTTGTAAGAAAATTGCTGTAGATCTTTGAAGAAATAAAATTGCTTTATCCTGTTCACTCTTATAAATACAGCTTTTTATATTAAAGTTAGAATGGATATACAAAAAGAGGTAGGTTCAAAACTATGATGCCTACTTGAAAATTCACAATATGCTTTACGCTCCTCTGATGCATATTTATTGAATCAGTATTATTCATCTATATTTAAGTGTAGTATTAAGTACACAGCTGAACTCCTTGAGTTTGAATATTGGTTCTCACACTGACCAGCTGTGTGACCTTGTGGAATTTAGTTGATCTCTCTGTGCCTTCATTTCTATTCTCTTCAGAATGTATGAAATATTATTACCTATCTTACAAGTTTGTTGTAAGGAGAAAATTTAAAATATGTATATATAATTGTTACCTAGAAGAGTAATGGTTCAGTTTAAATATTGTAATTATCACAACTATGCTAGGAAAACAAAGGGAAAAGATACAGGCTCCCTGCTCTGAAAGAGCTCATAAATTAGCTTAGAGATAAATAAGTGTTTTTGAGGTATTAGCATGTACTAGGCACTGTAGATACAAAGATGTGCACTTCAAGATACTCAAAGGCCAAGATAGAAGACTTTAATACAGTGCATTAAATAAGGTGACAAAGCTATGCTCTGGCTAGAATACAACATATTAAAGGAAATGCCAATCTCGCCTGCAGTTGTACAAGAGAAGGAGGTTGAGTTCTAGAGGACTAATTCCATAAAGAGAAAGACCTTTAACTGAGGTTTGAAGAATATGAATCAGTCAGGAGAGGAGGAGTCAGATCTAAGCACAAGGATCATCCTATGCAAAAGCATCAAACAAAGAAAAATGTGAACTGTTTGATGAACTCTAAGTAATTCACCCATGATATAGGCAGAAGATGCTTATGAAAAAAATTTTAAATCTTTCAGATTTAAATTTAATAACAAAAAATAAAATAATACTTTTTATATTCATGATCTTATACTATAGTAGATTTTTACTCTTGTCATATAATTTTATATGCTGATAATCCAATGGGAAAAAAAGGGCTGTATTTTTATCATAAATTACATCTATATTTAAAATCTGGAAATACTAGATATTTTACATTCAATTATTTCTGCTAAAAATGACTGTATCTGGATAAAAATTCACCTTATAATGTAAACAACATTTCAACAATGCTACCCTTAGAACACCTTATTATCAATAGGGATGCATAATTTATTAGTTTTGATATTATGATTTATAATAAGAAATATGTATTTATTCTTTATCCAAGTTCCTGACACCAAGCTCCTAAAATCCTTGGAATTTTCTAAGTAAGAAAAGCAGTAAATGTATCCTTTATTATTTTAATGAAGTAATTTTTAGAAAGTACCTTAAGATGGTGGCTGCTTGCCAGGAGAACTAATCATGTGATTTGAGAGTTGGATCTTTCAGTCCTACTCTTTCCCGCAACTCCTTTACCTGTGGGGAAGGGGTAAGGGGTTGGCGATTGAGTTTACCAAGGACCAATAATTTTTGCCTAAGTGATGAAGTCTCCAAAAAACCCCAAGAGGACAGAGTTTAAAGAACTTTTAGGTTAGTGAACAAATGAAGATTTGGGAAGAATGGTTAACTTTGAGAGGACACAGAAACTCTAACCCCTTTCCTCATACCTTATTCTGTGCATTTCTTCTGTCTGGCTGTTCCTGAATTCTATCATTTCATAATAAACCAGTTGGTAAGTAAAGTGTTTTGTAGTTCTGTGAGCCAATCTAGCAAAGTAATTAAACCCAAGGAGAGGGTCATTGGAATCTTTGATTTACAGCCAGCTAGTCAAAAGCACAGGTGACAACCTGAACTTACTATTGGCTTCTGAGGTGAGATAAGGCAGTCTTGTAAAACTGAGCTCAAAACTTGTGGGATCTGATGGTATCTTCAGGTGGCTAATGTTAGAATTGAGTTGAATTGTAAGGACATCCAGCAGATGTTGAAGAATTGCTTGGTGTTATGAGAGAAAAAAATCCACACATGGGAGTTGGATGTCCAAACTATATTAGTGTAATGAAAAGATGTAAATACATATACTTATGTGAGTGGATATTGCAATGATAGAGTTACTTATGTCAAGAAAACTACAATGAAGCCAGAAAGTCACAAAGAGTTTGCTTTATGCTTGTCCAAACTATGAACTTTTGAACCAGCTGTGATACCACGTCCTGAACCAGCATGGCAACCAGACCATCTGTACTCTTCTTGAAAGATGCCAATCCAGTTCATTTACAGAAAGGATCTAAATAAAGTTTGAACTTTTGGACTTTTGTGTTTGCCATAGAAGCACATTCTGAAATTTGCCTGCCTCAGAACCTCACTGCTAGGACCAGACAAATTTTTTTTGAACTAGTCATTGCTTCATGTTAGGCAATCAATAGGAAAAAGTTTCCTTTGTTACAAATTTTGTAGATTTTGCGTTTATAAATTTGCCTTTCTTTGTTCTCTTTGGAGCACAATTTAAGTTGCTACCTGAATCAGCGTCTCCCAAATTTGAATACTGTAAGAGCCCCCAAAACTTTTAATCTGTTTTACAGCCTCAAATCTTATTGGTTAAGACTTGGTATATATAAACATATATACTTTGTACCTCTCTCTTATGATATATTTATACTAAATGTTATATATATCCTAATATATATATACATATATATATATGTATATATATATCCTAATATATATGTGTGTGTGTATGTATGTATGTATGTTAAACAAAGCTTCTAAAGAGAAAAAATAAAATTTTTATTTTGGCTGAAGAAATTCACTATTCCAATTGAATCTCAGTAGAAAGTAAGAACAGATAACCTAAAATTACCCACATTTCAAGAAAAAGCAACACCATGAGTGAAAGAGACCAAATGAATAAATATAGGAAATAGCTCCCAATGAACAGAGCTAAAAGGGAAAATAAATAGAATGATTTAAAATAAATATAAGCAATAACCTTTGAGAAAGAGAGAAAGACAGTATAATAAAGCATTCATTAATGACAACAACAAGAATAAACTTTGATAAGAAAGAAGAAACAGGGATTATAAAATTCAATAATGAAAAAAGTAATCAAATTGTCAAAGCAGAAGATAAAATTAGTGAGCTGAAAGATTGTGCCAGAGAATTAGAGCCACACCAGACAGAATGTCTCTCTAATATCCAAACTGTATAGACTTACCTTTTGGCTGATATTTATATAGCAAAATGTATATTTACTTGCCCAAAACCAAATATAACATTTTTAAATGAATTAATGTGAGAAAGATTTTCTTTTATAATTTGGCAGCATGCCATAATCATGTGTAGACATTTTTAAAGCACATAAAGTGCCAACAAAGGGAATAAGTATATTGTTTATTCTGGGAGCTTAAAAAGGTTATTAAAATTAATTTTAACCTTCAGGCTTACATTTTTATTTCAAAAAAAACCAATTTTTAATGGAACAGAATCCAGACATTAAGATGAAAGCTATACGTCAATGCAAAAAACAAAAGCACAAAGAGGTGGATGAAGACCTATTGATAGATTTAGAAGTCCCATTATAGACAAAGTGAGCATTCCAAGAAACCAAAAATTGCAAATGAGAGGAGTAAATGCCTTAGAGTTGAACAAAGACATGTTTTCACATTGAAAGTGACCACCAAGATACAATAAGAAAACAGACAAGTAGATTTAATGTGGTGAAATTTCAAAATAATGAAGACCATGGTACAAACAAAAAAAAAAATAAAGCTGTGGAAAAACCCAGCAAGTATATAAACAAACATACTTGCACACATATCTACAACTTAGTATCTACAAAGAAACAAGAATCAAAGTGGCATCAGATTTTCTCTCAGTAAAACTGAAATGAGAAAGCAATGAAATAGTATCTTCAAAGTTCTGAGGAAAAATGATTTTGGACTTAAGTTTCCTTCCAATATTTATGTATATTTATCTATTTGTCTGCCTATCTGGTTATCTACCTACCTACCTATCAAAAACAGATATTGAAATGCAACCAGTGGCAGATTGTATTTTCAAAAAACGCCCATAGTAATATTTCTGACCACATATTTGTTGCAGAACCTCGTCATCTTCGCTATTGCCCATGAAGAGGTGGAGACTATTCTCCACAATCTTGAACCTGAAAAATACATTTCAACTGCCATGATAATATGAGGCAGAGATGACACTTAGTTTTATTGATTATATAAACTTTTAAAATGCTATAGAAAAAAGATACTATCTACAAAAAGCAATAATTTGGAGAATCTGAAAAACATATGAGACAAATAGTTGTCATGCATAATTTGTCTAACCCTTCTTAAAATTAATAGAAAAATTACAACCATAATTTAAAAATTAAGCAAAATTCAAGTATGACCAAATCACAGAAGAAACACACATGGGCAATGAAATACAAAAAAAAAAAATGCATAACTCATTAAATATCAGAAATATGCAAACTGAAATGGCAGTGAGATGTCAAAAATAAATTTCAGATTTGCTAGGTCTATTGTTAGTAAGGATTTTGGATATTAACAACTCTTAAATATGGCTGTCTTATGAAGAGCAACTTACAGTATCTAATTAATCTTTAAAAGATTGAAACATCTATATTTGGTATATTGTGCATTTGATCTCTAGGGCTTATTTACTACTCATTGCAAGTTTGTACTCCTAAACAACATTTGTCCTGTTCCCAACTGCCATCCCCAAGTAACCACACTTTTTTAGATTTCACATGAGTCATAGCATACAATATAATCAAACTTGCTAAGAAACTAGACCTTAATTATTCCAACCACTAAAAAGAATAATTAGGTAATGTGATAGAAGTGCTAATTATGACTACACTGGCAATCATATTACATATATGAGTATATCAAACTAACATGTTGTACACCTTGAATTTACACAATGTTATATGTTAAACATATTTCAATAAAAAAAATAAACCCTAAAAACATTAAAACTTCTCAAATCAAAAGGGAACTATCATAAGAAAATATTTGCAAAAATGTGTGTGTATTTGTATACATATTCATACAAAGAAGTTAATTAGAGCAGTATTGGTAACTCCCAAAGTTAATAATAATTCCCCTATGCCGATCTTTAAATTCGGGCGCATACATAGTACAAAGTATAATACAAAATAATACAACAGTTAAGTCAAATAAGGTAAAATTTTATATTGATAGGCATGTAAAAATGACCCTGATATATGTCTGTGTACATATGAAGATACAAATAGTACTTTCATACAACTTGATTTATATTATAAATTAATACATATGAGCTTATATAAATGCATACATATACATATATATGTAAAATCATTTGGAAAGATATACACTAATCTATGTATCACTGGAAATTAATTTGGGCAGGAGAGTAGTTGTATGTGAGCAAGCATATGAGTATTTTAAATTTTTCTTTATGTAGTGTTTGATTTTTTGAAAGTGAATATATATTATTTATCTTTTTAAATAAAAATGTTTTGGAAAAAATAAATTTTACAAGTTGGGCAAGGCTTGGTGGGAACAGATTATCTTTGTTCCATGTAATGTCACCTGGGACAACTAGAGAATTTACTTCTAAAATGGCTCATTTACATGACTGTCAAGTTGGTTGTTCATTCTCAGCTGGGAGCTCAGCTAGAGCTGTTGGCCTGAGGTCTTGTTTCTCCTCCATGTCACCTCTCCATCTGGCAAGGTTGGTCATATCACAGTAAGACAGTCTCAGAGTAGTTGACTTCTCATATGGTAATTTGTACCCCAGAGAGAAATAGAACTTGGCAAATTTTTAATGCCTAGATTTAGAGATGCTAAAACATCACTTCTTCCACATTTTATTGGTCAAAACAGTCATGAGAATGGTGTAGATAAAAGGAGAATGAACTACAGAGGGCATGAATAAAGGGAGATATTATTCACTGGGGTCCATCAGAAGAGCAGAGTGCTACAAACTACCAAGAGATGGAGGTTGGGACTGATTAAAATAGCTGAAGAATTGTACAAGGATTGATCCAAGAGGAGAGAGCCAAAGTAAAACATATAAACTCCCCTCAAATCCTTAATTGTTCTCTGAACTCAACATGCTCAAGGAATACTCAGAGAAGTCAAGCAGAAAAGGACAGCATGAAGTTAGAAAAAGATGAGGAGAATTTCAGCTGCTTCTTACCGCCAGGCAGAAAAGGGAAGGTGTTTGAGTCTCACCACATTGGAAAAGTTAAATAGAAACCTCAGGCTTTCTATTGAAATCCTGGAAAGGTCACATTTTAGGAAGAAAATTTATATGCAAGGAATAAAATGTTCACCTTAAGGATAAGAATAAAACCCAAATGGTCTCACTTAACAAAACATAAAACAAAGACTCCATAAGATCAGTGTGATTAGTCATTTTTACTGTTTGCTATAAAACATGCCAAAATTCTTCAAGGGAAGATAAAAGAATTCAGAGTCTCTAAACATGTTACTCAAGTTTAGAGACTATGACTCATAGTCAAGATAAATAGTGAATAATAAAAGATGATCCAGGTATTAGAATTAGCAGAGAAGAACTTTAAAGCAGCTCTTAAAAAATATGCTCAAGGATTTAAAGAAAAAGATTAACAGAATATTAGCAGAGAAAATTTAATATCTGAAATAAAAATATATATTGAATGGTTTTACAGGTCATAGGAGAAGCCAGAAAATAAGGTCAGTGATTAAATATGTGCAAAGCAGAATCATGTCCTCCAAAGTTGTATCCCCAGAATCTGTGAAAATGTTACCTTACATTGGAGAAAAGAATTTTACAGATGTGAGTAAACTAAAGATCTTGAGATGGAAGATTATCCTGGATTACCTACTTGGACCCTATGAAAATGTTACCTTACGTTGGAAAAAAAGAATTTTGCAGATGTGAGTAAACTAAGGATCTTGAGATGGAAGATTATCCTGGATTACCTACAGGAGTCCTTATAAAAGGAAGGTGTGAGTGTCAAAGTTAGGGAGAGATTGAAAGGTGCTAAACTGTTAGCTTTTAAGATGTAAAAAGGGGACAAGAGCTAAAGAATAAAGGAAACTTCCAGAAGCTGGAAAAAGTAAGAGAATACATTCTATGCTAAACTCTCCAGAAGAAATGCAGTCTTGTAGGCTCCTTGATTTAGCCCAGTAAAAATCTTTTCAGATTTCTGACCTCTAGAACTATAAGGAAGTAAAGCATAATCTAAGACCTGAAGAGTAAGAAAGCACCAGTTATGACAACAAGAAGACTTCTAGGTATGGAAAAAAAGAGACGGGAAAGGCCTTGAACCAAGAAAGAACTTGGTATACTTGAGGAACTTCAGTGAAACCCTATTATCTCTGTACTAGTGAGTGGGTTTAAGAGATGAGACCATAAACTAGATTGTGAAGGGCTTTTATAGGTCATGGTAAAGTATGTACATTTTTTCTGAGGCATACCTTTCATGAAGGTTTTTTAAGAAGAGGAGTGACTTGATTTCATGTGTATTTTAAAAGTTGGGAATATTACAGAGAATTAATTTGAAAATGGAAGAGTGAAAAGAGGTTAAACTTTCAAGGGGGTATGGCAATAGATGAAGCAAAATATAATGGTGTCTTGTATTTACAGTAGACATGGAAGACATGAACTGATTAGAGATATTGATTTCATGTGAAGTGTTAGGCAGAGAGAATTTGAAGATAAACCTTAGTTTTTTTTTGGCCCAAATAGTTGGTAATGGTGAGAGGTTTTGAGATGTTTATTAGTGAATGTCACAGTTAATAAATAACTTAGTTGGGTGTCGATGCTCTATCTTGACTCCAAAGCACTTGATCTTGATTCCCCATATCCTAGGTTTTATTGACTAAAAAGGAAAGACTGTAAACCACTAAGACTCCTCTCAGCTTTGTAGTTCTTGGAGATACCTAAGATTTTCACCCTATTTCTAGGTCTGCACATCCAAGAAACATGAAGTGGATCAATGTATAGGCAATTTAAATCACCCAGTTGTGTCATTCTGAAAAATTCAGCACACACAGAGTTAAAAAACAATGGGACAGATTAAAAAGGACATGAGTTTGGAGACACAAATGCCTGTTTTTGAGTCTTGACACCAGCATTTTTTAGTTTGTATTATTAGATAAATCATTTAACTTTTCTGAAACTTCAGTTTTTCATAGGTAAAATGTAAATATTAATAATTACCTATATCACTGTTATAAACAAGCTAACCAAATTATTCTGACAATTTTTAAAATTAAAAAGTGGAAATATTTAATTGCCTCTTTTCTCTGTCACAAAATAAACAATCACTAATATTTGAAAACAGATGTATTTAAAATAAAACTGTTTTCCCAACATCAAATATAACCACTAATAGCAAATTGACTTGACTTATGAACTTATGTACTTATGAAAAATGAACTTATGTACATTTTATTTTGCATATAAAACATTTCCAAACATTATGTTCATTTGTTACAAAAGTAAGATTGCTACACACACATACACACACAATACATATACATTCTATAGCTTACTTTCAGGACAAAAAAATATATTTTAGATATCCTTCCAAGGTGATACATATATCAACCTAATTTGTGTTAATAACTGCATAATAATTAATGTTATATATAGGTATCATTCAATCATTTCAATTTGGAGAAAAATTCAGATTCTTTTGAGTTTTTTATATTACTAATAATGCTATAATAAATGTCTGGGAACAATTATCTTTTAATCATGATAATTTTATTCCCATTTAATAAATGTCAAGAAATGGGAAAGGTGGATCAAATGCTATACATATTTTAAGTACAAATTGTTTATTTAAATACTAAGCTACATGTTAAATGAAAGTAAAGTTAAACACTTAATAATAGTTGTTTAAATACAGAATACCTTTCAAAAACATGTAGTAATTCACATTTCTAATAGTAATCACAACTCTAGAAACTTTGGATGCTTCTATTACTACTATTATTTTTTTTTTGCCAACCCCATGAATGTAATATCTGTTATTTTAATTTTATTTTCCTGAAATCTAATAATAATCTTTTCTCATTTTTGATTTATATTTCAGTGAAATATCTGTTTATTAATTTTTTTCTTTAAAAATAAAACAAACTGAATTTTCTGCCTTTCTTAGTAATTTGTAGGGACACCATGTGCATTAGGGAGATTAACTCTTTATCTAATATTTAATTGCAATCATTTTCTTTTAATCTATCAATCTTTTCATTTTGTTATAACTTTTGCCAAATAAGGTATTTAAATCAAGTAATTAATATGCAGATTATTCTTTTCAAGATTTCTGGGTTGTTATTATGAATTAATAATCTACTCCTACTTAGAAATTTTCTGTTTTCTTCTAATATCTTTATTTTATATATATATATATATATATATATATACACACATACACACACACACACACATATATATATGTTTTTAATTCATGAAGAATTATTTCTTCATGATGTAATATATATATAATGTATAACAGGGTCTGATCTAATTTTCCCAGTATAAATTGTACTTAGCATCTCATAGATATTATTAAGTTCCAGTATAGACTTTGCTTTCTAGACTTAATTCCGTTCATTGATACATACTAGTTGACTCTTGAACAATGCTGGGGTTAGAGACATCAATCCCCTGTGAATTTGAAAATCTTAATATAAATTTTGCTCCTCCAAAACATCACTATTTCTAGTCTACTGTTAATTGGAAGCCTAACTGATAACATAAAAGTTAATCAACACATATTTGTATGTTATATGTATTAAATAGTGAATTTCTACAGTAAATTAAGCTGAAAAAAATGTCATTAAGACAATCATAAGAAACAGAAAATACATTTATAACACTGTACTGTATTTATTGCTACTGTAAACTTACATCTTCTTGTACAAGATGAATTATCTTCCAGTACCTACATCGATATTGTTTTATATAATATAATATACCATAGATATTATGTTTTACAAATACTAGACACCAAAAATGAAAAGATAATGTCAAAAATATTCATATTTATTTATAGGTATAATGACTAATACATTGATAATAAAGAAGCAACAATATAGTTGCTTTATGCTAGCTGAGTGTAATTGACACAACAGAAGGTAACTACAAAATTACTACAGTAGTGCATTATGCACTACAGTTAATTTTATGCAGTTATAGTTTAAACTGCATCTTTACATTTGGTTTCATTTCTCTTGACTGGTGCCATGAATGATCAGTAAGTATGCGTATAACTTTTTATAAATATTAACTTTTTGTGCATATTTTATGGTAGTAAATGATAAAATAATTTAATATCTACATATATTTTATGCATTTATGACATACCTACCTTTTTCTTAATTTTTTTGATATTTTATCTGTGAGTTTTTCAAATTGTTGCAAATCTCCAAAGTATTTCCAATACATTCTCATGCATTTTTTTCAACTGAATGTCTCATCACTGAAGCCTTCCCGTCTTGATCAGCTCGGTGCTGACAGATACTTTTCAGATAGACAGCATGTTAGCAGACAGGTATCTTGCCTGAGATATGGAAAAAAACCCAAAAATTTCAAACATCACAACAAAAATTTTTTGATCTGATATTTTTATTTATTTTTTAAATTCTCTTATGGTCTTCTCTTATGATCAATTATATTGTGTAATTTCTAAATTTTTATGTTACTTCTAAACTGCTCTTGCCAATATTTCTCTGAAATGTCTGATCTATTACTGATTTTGAGACTCTTAAAGTATAAACAATTTGTAAAATTCAGTAGTATTGAGATTTGTTTGAATTAACACTTGTTTGCAAACAGGAAAAAAATGTGAGAGACAATATTTATATAGCTATTTTAAGCTCAAAAATGTATGTGACTTTGAACTTTGACAATTCTGAGTCCAGAGAAAAGTTAATAAATGGTTTTCAAACCATTTTATTGTATGTAATATCTACCTAATATAAAATATATATAATTGAACTAAAACATATTTTCATAATGTGTGCTACTGATAAAAATTTTGAGAAACATGGATAGAAAAATAATTTTAAAAAGATGAAATCTGAAGTTTTATTTTAAAAGTTAGAGTGAATTATGTGTCATATATCGTTACTTTCTATGAGACATTGATTGTATTTGTGTTGCTGGATGGACATTATCCTCTTTTTACATTTCATTGTACGTTTCTAAAAGATACACATACACATATATACATACATATATATGGAATATTCAAAATATTATCTAATAATTTAAGTAGTATGTCATTTTAAAAGCAATAAAATATAGTATGGGTTTCATAATAAACAAAAATATCCATAATAAATTATGTCCAGTGTCCATAAGGCCTAGGAGTAGGAGAAATTCTATCTGAGTCTCCTTGCAACATTTCTACCACTTTATTTACTGATTTCCTGTAATTTCTTGGTTTCCTTCTTGACTCTGTAATTCTTGCTCTTGGAATTTATCCCATGTTTATGTTTTATCCATCACTAGAAACCTTCATGAGATTTAGGCTCTTGTCTTGCTATTTCAAATTCAGAATAGCATTTACCTTGCTTTACTTGCCTTGCCAGTTGTATAACTGACAAAGTGATCACCTTGATAAATCTAGTACCTATCTGACACTATATATAGTTATTACAATATTATTGACTATATTGCTTATACTATACTTTATATCCCCATGACCATTTTGTAACTACCAATTTCTACTTCTTAATCCTTTTTTCCTTTTTCACTCTTCTCCCAACCCACCTACCATATGGCTATCATCAAATTGTTCTCTGTATGAGTTTGTTTCTGCTTTGTTTGTTTACTTTCTTCTTTAGATTTCACAAGCAAGTGAAATTATAGGAATTTGTCTTTCTCTTTCTGACTTATTCCACTTAACACAGTATCCTCTAGATCCATTTATATTGTTGTAAATGGCAAGTTTTCATTCTTTTAATGGCTGAATAATACTCCATTATATATATGTACTATCTCTTTTTATCCATTCATCTATTAATGGACACCCAGGTTGCCTTGGTAGCTTGGCTATTATAAATAATGCTGCTACAAACATGAATTCATATGTCTCTTTAAAGCAGTATTTTGGGTTTCTTCAAACAAATACTTAGAAGTGGAATTACTGAATTCTTCATGTTCTGTTGTTAAAGTCTTTGTTTTAAGGTCTATTCTGTCTAATATAAATATTGCTACCTCAGCTTTTAAAATTTTACTTTTGTTTCCATTTTCATAAAATATCTTTTTTCCATCTCTTTACTTTCAGTCTGTGTTTTTCGATCTGAAGTGGTGTTTTTTTAGGCAGCATTTGTAAGAGTCTCATTTTCTTATCCATTCTATCACCCTATTATTTGATTGAATCATTTAATCCATTTATACTTAAGGAAATTATTGATAGATAAATAGTTATTGTCATTTCAACATTTATATACGTATATTTTTTTCTTTTTGAAGAAGTTCCCTTAACATATTTTGAAATGCCTGTTGTTGTTGATGAACTCCTTTAGCTTTTTTTTTTTAATTTTAAAAGCTCTTCATCTGTTCTTTGATTCTAAATAATAGCTTTCATATGTTGAGTAGTCTTGGTTGTAGGTTCCTGCTTCTCATCACTTTGAATATTTTGTGCCAATACCTTCTGGCCTGTAGTTCCTGCTGAGAAATCAACTGACAAGTGAGCTCCCTTGTAGGTAACTAATTGCTTTTCACTTGTTTCTTTTAAGATTATCTCTTTGTCTTTAAACTTTGGCATTTTAATGATGACATGTCTCTATGTGAGCCTGTTTGGGTTCATCTTGTTTGTAAATTTCTGTACTTCCTGGGCTTGTAAATCTATCTCCTTCACCAGATTAGGAAAGTTTTGTTATTATTTCTTCAAATTGGTTTTTCATTTTTTCCTCTCCCTTTTCTCTTTCTGGTATCCCTGTGATGTGAATGTTGTTACACTTGAGGTTGTCTCAGAGGCCCCTTAAACTATTCTCATTTACTGGGAATTTTTTTCTCTTGTTACTGGTCTGATTGAATGTTTTCTTCTATCTTATCTTCTAAATTGCTGATTCAATGCTCTAATGTTGTAATTTGATAATCTAATGTTTCGATAATCTAATCTAATTCAATAATCTAATGTTGATTCCACCTAAGGCAGTCTTCATTTCAGTTACTGTATGAAGTAACTGAAGTAAAGTTCATTTCTGACTATTTTTTATGTTTTCTATATTTTAGAGTTCTCACTGAGTTCATCTACTTTTCCCCTAATTAATTGAGCATTTTTATAACCAGTACTTTTGTACTTTGCATCTGGTAGATTGCTTATCTCCATTTTGTGTATTTCTTTTTCTAGAGCTTTGTTATATATATATATATATATATAACATATATATATATATATATATATATAACATATATATATATATATAACAAAGCTCATTTGCTATTTTTTTTTGGCGGGGGGACATGTTTCTTTGTCTTCCCATTTTGGCTGCCTACTTGTTTCTATGTATTAGGTAGGGCTGCTATGTTTCTCAGGCTTAGTATAGTGGCTTTATGCAGTAGATATTTTGTGGGGCCCAGCTGAGCAGTTGCCTGGTCACCTGAGCAGGGTGCTCCAGCTGTATCTTTTTTATAGATTATATGTGCCCTCCTATTCTAGTTGAGCCTTATTGGCTGTTTCCACATCAGTGGGAGGGATTGACTCTTGGGCTAATTTGATGTGAGGATTGGCTCCTGAATATAGTAGAGGAGCTGTTGTGCATGATTTGACTCTACAGAGCAGAATTCACTTTGGCAGGGGTCTGGTGCCTGCTCAAATTGCTCTTTGGGTGTGTCATTTGCAGATGTGGCCCCACATGGTTCTCTGGCTGATCCAAAGCAGACCATCAGGCATGTCTGCCCTGGGGTCTCTGGGAGGGGGCCCTACCTCAGGCCAAGATCAACCACAGCCTGTTCCTTGCCCAAGGCCTCCTGGCATGAACCACCAAGAAATAAGCAGATGGCCACCACCCGTGCTGGGATTCGAGGTGCTTTGAGAAGTCAAGCCTCAAATCAAGGCCAGCTACTACTAGTCCTGGGCTTGGGGCTGCTCAGCAAGAGGTATGAGGCATGCTGAGGCCAGATGCTGCTTTTTTGAGAAATTTTAGGAACGTCTGTAGCACAAGCCAAAACAGGCTCTTTGCATGGATAAGCCAGCAGAAAAGGCTATTGTGGGCCCATGGTTTATGAGGGAGGGGAGGTTGGTCACAAGCCCAGGGAATCACCTGGGTTGAGGGAACAGTGTTAGCTATGTTAATGGAGACTCAGATTGTCACCTGAGTTGCACACCAAGAAGATGGACCACACAACAAAAGAACAATGGCTTCTACCAGCACTTCTGACTGAGAGTAAACTGTCCCTTTAACCCTTGTCCTGAAGCCAGATATTCCAGTTCCTTCCTGTATGTCCTTGGTGTGCCTATTAGCTGCTGCCTATTAGCTGCTGCCCCAACACTGGAGTTCAGACAGAGTGAGTTCATCAGTGAGTAAATTTGTGCATGGGCCCTTTAAGAGAAATATCCGAAAATCCTGCAGACCTCTATCTTACTTAGCTACAATCTCCACTGGTTTTCATAGCCAGAAGTTGTGCGGACCTCTCTTCCTAGCACTGGAAACTTGGATGTGGAAACCAGTATGGGGATGGGATATCTCTTGATTTTTAACTACCACACGCAGGTGTAGAACCAGCCCTTTCTGTGTCTCTGCCCCTTCAACAAGTTTCAAAATGGCTTCTTCTGTATATCCTTAATTGTAAAACTTTGTTCAGCTAGACTTCAGGCAGTTCTCAATGATGATAGTTCTGCAGTTTAGTTGTAATTTTGATATGGTAGTGAGAGGAGGAAAGCAGTGTTTTCCTATGCCACCATCTTTAACTTTGAGATGGACTTAACTATCTCCTTCCACTGATGAAGTTTGTATTAAATTATAAATAATCCTTTTGCTTACACATTATCACATCATCAATGTAATAAAAGAGCTCATTTGCTATTTTTAAATCACAATTTTTATGAGTACATATTTTTCAGATATTTAAATAAATCTTAACTTTAGTTTACCTTCTTAGTTTTCATTTTTATTTTACAACATTTTTTAATCCTAGAAAAGGTTAAATAATGTGCTTGATTTCAGAAATTTTTTATATACCTAATACATTTTTTACTGAAATAAAATCTTGACAGATTAAGACTTCAAGAGGGAGTTAGAAATTTTCAGACAAAATACAGTATATAAAATAGAAAATAATAGCATGCTCCAACATTTTAAGTCAAGTAAAACTGAACAAATAAGAAATAAACTCTTCTCTTATTAAAAAAAATTTATCTAACGAAATGACAAAAGATATCTTTTCTCTATAGTCTATGAGCAGAAAACAATGGACTATTGCTTTCTATTTTGTTATAGAAATTAAGACTAATAGAAATAAGAGTAACAATGATACCATTTTTAATTAAGCAACAAAAACAAACAAACCCTCACTACTTTGGGTTTTTAATCTGCATAGCGAACTTAACTGAACTATGTATATGCTAGGATTAGACTGAATATTAGACAAAAGAAATTTATACTAAATGATAATAATGAAAGGATGGTGCTAAAACATGGCAAAGTAAACAGAAGAATCTCTCCGTCCAAGTCTACTCTTTCTCATTCTCCCCCAATTTCACCTAACCTGACATTTGATAGTTGGCAGATACCTCATTCCAGGAAGCACAGCCAAATATTTAACTTAAATAATCACACAGCAACTGTTTTTACTTTAATGCCCATGACCAACTTGTTTTCCTTGTTTGTCTTGGATTATGTCAATATGCTCATTAAAAGTAATCAGAACTTTGGGTGAGTTATTAGGTCCTGAATGAAAAGTAAAAATTCTTTTCTTGAACTTTCTCACAGGTGTACAATGTAACATTTAGTTTTTTTTTTTCATTAAAAAAGGTGCTTTTTGAGAGATTTAAACTTTGGTAATTGTCTTCTTTGCGCTTTTGGCTTTTGGATAATCTCAAATTTTTCAGAAGTGTTAGTTTGACAGAATTTGACAGTAAGTTGACAACTCTGATTTTTATGCAGCTTGTTCATTACATTCTTTTGTGTGTTACTGTTGGAGATAATGCTTGTCTTTGGCATTGAGAGCAGAGACTTATGATTTATGGTGAAATAATTTAACACTATACATTTGGGCCAAATCATACGCAAGAGGAAGCTATTGCTAAAGACTTATTTCTTAACATCAGAAGAAGCACCAATGGAATACAGGAGGAATGAGCTCCCTTATCTTCATAAATATCTATGCTTCTGCATAATCTTCATTTAAAATTTTGTTTAGCACATACAATGTCTCCTTTCCTGTAGATATAATGAAGAAGCCAGTTCTTCTCCCAGGAGACTTACAGTAAAATGGAAACAGTAGTGACTGTTTTATTTCTCTATAACAGAAAAAAATAATGTTTCAAATAAACTTTCAAAATGTAAGATTTATATTACATACAAAGTATCAAATACCTAGGTATAAATTTAATAAAGATTTATAAGATTTCTTACAAAAATGTTATTATTGAGATAAATTAAAGAAAATTTAATAATATGAGAGACAACATATTCATGGGTCAGAAAACAATATTTTTAAGATTTAAATTTGTTATAACAAATTTATTTATAATTTACTATACTCTCAGTTAAAATTTTTATTTTTACCTGTATTTTCAGTCATTCCACTCTTGAATATATATTCCAGAGACATTGTATATAGGTTTTAGGAAAAGGATTGTGAAAATATTTATCATGGTATTCGTGGTAGTAAAGGCTTAGAGGTAAGTAACCAAGGTGCTCATTTCAAAGGCAATTAATAAGTGAACACTGGTGGGTAAATTTTTTAGAAAAAAAATGTCATTTGGAAACAAGGAATTACAAATATACTCAACAACATAGATGTTAAAACTAAATGTTGGAACAAAAATTTGAAACAATAAATGCTATAGGATGAATCTATTGAACACTATAATTTATGTACATTTAAAAAGCATATACAAAGACAGTATGTATTTCTCAAAATTACATATATATTCAAGTACATATACCAGATATATTAGAGTAGGGCTGTATTTTGACAATAAGAATAAAATGGGTTCAGAAAGAAAAATGAACATAAAAATAAAATGACAAGAGATTTGCATAAATTGATGACAATTGTATGCCTGAATAGAAGAGTAACTTCTGTCACCTGTTTTTTTAGATAAATATATGTAGACAGATATAGTATAAATTATGAATAGATGGAGGGAGTCATTAGTTAATTCCACTGTTCCTGAGAAACATCAAAGGAAAAAAATTTCTTTGGATTTGAAATTATGAACATCTTTAAAGTTCTCAACAGAATAATTTTAGTAGAATGGCAGGCCTATAATCGTAGCAGATGGCCATCAAGGGTGAGCAGGAAGGGGCAATGTGGTAACCAGAGCAAGTGCAAAATCTTTTATATCTATGAAAAATTAAAGGTAATTCTCCTGTGAATCTCTCAAGAAAAATGGTGATAAGTAGAATTTCTCTAATATGTACGATCTCAAACTCCTTAGACCAGGGCTAACATTCCAAAACACATATTTTGGACAATATTAAATTAAGAAGGGGGTAAAATTGATGAATTTCAACTGTGAAGGTATAGATAAATTTGGTGCCTTCCACATTTAATTTCAGAAATTACTATTTAAATCTACATATATTTAATTCTCACATTTATTTTTATAAACTGAGATTTAAGACAGAAAAAATTGAATAGAAAATATCTATTCACTATTTGATGAAATATATGACTTCAAGTACATTTTGTAGCAGTTTTTGAAAAGGAAATAAACAATAATTGTGGAAAAGATGTCATGAACTTTCTATTAGTTTCTTATTGCTACTTTAAAAAGTTACCACAAAATTAATAGCTTAAAGAATACCAACTTATTATCTTATATTCTAGAGATCATAAATTCCCAAATCAAGGTGTTGGCAGAGCTGCATTCTTTCAGAAATGTGTAGGGGAGAATGCATTTCCTTGTCTTTTCCATCATTTAAAAGCTGCCTACATTCTTTGTTCATGACCCCCTTGCTTTGTTCATCTTCAAGGTGAAGAGCATAGCCAAGAGCATTTTCTCTGTCTCTCTCTTTCTCCCTCTCTCTCTCCCCCGCCCCCGCTTTCTTCATTGATGTATGATTGACATGTAAAGAGCTATACATATTTAATATATATAACTCAATAAATTTTGGAATAAGTATAGACCTAAGAAACCATCACCACTATCAAAACCATAGACATATCCATCACCACCCAAAGTTTTCTCTTTCCATTATTATTATTATTATTATTATTATTATTATTATTATTACTTTCATTTGTGTGGTAAAAACACTTAACATAAGATCTACTCTCTTAGAAAAATTATATATACAATACAGTATTGTTAGCTATAGGCATTATACTATAGTATAGTAGATCTCCAAAACTTACTTATCTTGCATACCTGAAATTTTGTACCCTATGAGCATGACTTCTGTCTTTTCTCATGCTCCAGGCTCTAGCAATCACCATTATACTCTGCTTCTATGAATTTGACCATTTTAGATTCTATGTATGAGATCATACAGTATTTGTCTTTCTGTGTGTAGCATAATATTTGTGTCTTCTCTTACAAAAATTCAGTATCTCCTTATTATAAGATTTCATGTCTTCTCTTATAAAGAAATGCCATTGGATTTAGGGTCCACCCTAATCCAAGATGATTTCATATTAAAATTTTTTATTTACAAAGATTTTTTTTCTAAATGTCGCATTTACAAGATTCAGGACATGGATGTATATATATATTTGGGGGGGCAGGGGTCACAGTTTAACACACAACACATGTTTTTACCAATTAAGCATATTTAAATTAGCAGTCATATTTAGAGCAAAGACTACCTCCTTTTCATCTTTGTGTTATTATGTATTTGTGGCATATAATAAGTACTTAACAATTATTGCAAAGATTAGAACAGAATTTGTGACCAATAATTCAAATTTTCCTAGAATTTTGTTAAACAAAGCAAAACAAAGTATTAAAAGTTAAATCAGTAGAACACTATGTTTTCACAGCACTTAAAATGTGAATTCAGATTCTACTTACATAATAATTGTCTTTGTTAGCAAGATTTTAATTGTATAAAAAAGAAATGGGCCTGTGTACTATGTGAAATATGTGGATATAGTAAAAAAAAAAAGTCTCTAAGTATTGGTAATCACAGATAAATATTGCTTTACAAAGCTTATGTTAAAATTAGCTCAATTTACCACCATGGTCAATTACATAGTCAAATACATTCTTGATAGGACTTGTGTAATGGGCCATCATTCTTTCAAGAACAAAATTGTTTCCTAGTCTTATGATTTGATAATAAGTAATAAACATGTAATATATCAATTTTCTAAGTCAATTATATAATCAAGAAGAGTGCCAACTGCAATAACTAAATTACCCTGTACAGTATTTACTTTCATATTCTCTATCTTCCCTAAGGCACCAAATCTGGCATTTTTCCTATTTTCTCAATTTTCTTTGCATAATTTTTCACTTGGTGGACTGCCATTGTCAACAACAACACTCTTCAACTTCTGGAGGTTTGATAAGAGTGGCTAGAAAGATTAGAACTGTGTTTAATTAAATCCCAGTTGCCAATGTAAATTCAAAAGTGCTTAATTATTTAACATTGCTAGTGAGGAAAGTCACAAGAGAAGATCCAGAAGAAAGTTGATATCTCATGAGCTTTGAGATATAATCCTGAAAAATATCAATTTCCTGTTTACCTCCTTTAAATAAAAAATATTTTTAAAAGAATGCAGATGAAAATATGCATAACTCCTAAAGTACTTTTGCTGACTAATTTCAACTGCTGAAAAAAGACACATATAGAAATAGATAATGTGATCTTATAATTATGTGTAGGGTATGCTTCATGAAAATATCTACAGACTTTGTGATTCATGTATATCTAAGGAAATCTTTAAGTAAAAGCAAAAAAAGAAAGATTAATTTGAATTTGTGGACAAGAGACTATTCTACTTAAATTTGATTTTATGTTTCTTTTAAAACTTGTTTTAATTTTTAGGGTCTCACTTAAAGTATTAGTTCTATAAATTCAATATAATTTCAATTATAATCTAATTCCTGAAGTGTTTTTAGGAAATATGAGTCTAACATTCCTTAGAACAAATTGCTAACAAGTTACTTGCTAAATGTAAGCACAAATATTTTAGACATCTACTATAATCTTACAGCTCTGTTTCTTAAATATGCATGTCAGTAATGAAGAGACAGAATTCTTTGAGTAAATTTCACATTTTACACAGCACTGTAGATGAATTCTTCGTTTTTTTTATTAATTATTTGTTTTTCACTGACAATATTGCTGATAACATTTGGATAAGGTGGTATTTAAAATTTTATTACAGCGGATTAAATTTTATACAGATGTGGATATTCCCAGATGTGAATATAGGAAAAACTTAGTTTTGTCTTTGGGTATTTATTCACCATATAAATCTACTAGCACATTCTTATCTGTTATGTAAATAAGATGTGGGATTCCAATAGTGTATCAGTGTTCTACAGCAGATGGCACACTGAGATTTACCACACCATTACACTTAATGGGTGTGAACTCATTTGGATTTTTTGATGTTCTCTCTGTCCTTCTCATAGCAACAATGTTGCCAATATTCCTGATTATATATGATTTGAGAGAGTGCTTAAAGAAGAAAAACTCCTTTATCTTAGAAATATGAGTATTTTATGTCAATGTTTAAAGTGTATATGTATTGCATTTCAGAGGATTTATATGCCCTATGAGAAAAGTATAGTTAATGAATATTCAACAAAGTACTTGCAGTCATTATACTCAAAGATATTTTATAAAATGGAAATACTTAATTAACTATTGTAGTGCTAGTAGAAAGTATTCACTTGAAAAGCAAAAAAGAAATTTTCATCCTACCTCATTATGGACAAAATTTTAAAAAAATTTAATGTTAGAGAATACAAAGACTCAGTAAGGCACGCATCTTAGTTGTATTAAGTAAAGATGCTCATGACTATTTCTGTTAACAAAACTAGTTTTTGGCTCACTAATTACTCTAGATTAATAAATAACATCTCTAAAAGTGTTTGATCTATGAAGGGTCAGACATCCATGATCACTGAAAATGGCAGCATGAGTCATATAGGCTTTTGTCTCTGAACTTGCTCTAGTTACAATCAGAATGAGTGCTGGTGTGGCTTTAATCAGTAGTTACAAATATTTTTGTGGATTAACATAAAATGGAACAAGAATAAAGAATTCAATATTATGAATATAATCTGGTATTTGTAAATCAATATGTCTCAGAGGGTGGCCAACAAAATAACCAGCACCAAAGTCTCTATAAAATCTTATTAAAAATGGAGATACCTGGGTCTGATGCCAAACTCACTAAATCAAAATTCATGGGAATAGAACCTGGGTATCAAAACACTTGTAAAAAGTCTCTGTGATGATTCTTATTGCACACATACTGAAATATATGTTGCAAGTCAGCATTCGAGTTCAGCGCTCTAAAGTACACTACCTGTATTTTAACTGGGCTCCTTCACTCACTAGTTCTGTGACCTTAGACCCATTACCTATTCTTTTCATGTGTTAGTTTCCTCAGTGGTAATGGAGCTAATCTACCTACAGTGCAAGATTGTTAATGAAGATTAAATGAGTTAATATTTGTAAATCAACTAGTACCTGGCACATAGTTAACACTCATAAAAGAGGAGTTTGTAAAAAGATAATAAAAAATAATACACATTTATTGAGACTGCCAGATCATAGTTAACACTTATAAGTTTATTAGAGGAAGAAAAACAAAAACTCCCTAGAAAGCAACCAATTACCAAATATAACAGTAACTATAATTTCATGTTTGAAATTAGTGGAAACCAAAGTTGTTTTTACTTTGTTATTAAAACATTGCAATACAAATTTTTAATTTGTCAAAATCAGTTTTCAGTTATATTCTGAATCAAAGAGACTTTCAATCTTTTTCAGTCATGCTAAATACTAACTCGGGAAACACACACCCTCATGAATGGTGAACACGTTTTTCATTAGAGTAAGATCAGACTTAAATATAGTATCACGGTGTATTTATGTGCAATGCTATTTCCAGCAAATCACTGCAGTAATGCAGCATGGCAGTCATCTTAAAAGGACACTGAAGATACAATATTCCAAGCACTTTGTTTTCAGTTCATTTGTGGTACACTGGACTGATTTAGCAGCAGTACCGAAGTCACATTTATTTATAGGCACTTCAGAGACATCCACACAACATTTCCTAATTGCATTACAGTAGTGCGCCATTGCCATGTGTTTATTGATTTTCAGTTCTTAAAAGCTTTTCTATTATAACCTGTAAACTCTGTAAATTTACAGTTGTCTACATTTAGAACAAGAAAAGCTGAGTGCTAAAGACAGAAAGAGAACATGATTTGTTTCAATTGATTAATAGCTGTTTTTTTTTTTTCTGATGGCAACTAATTCCAGAAATGAACCACAATTTTGGCTATATAATGATGTCACCAACATTTTACTCATTCTAATATTAATATCTTTAATTTCATATATATTTCATCAGAATCAATAGACAGGTTCTTCTATATTAATAGCAATTTGTCTGGACAGTTCATAATCGTACTTGCAGCATTACTCACACAGCTTCCAGTAAGTCTAATTACTTCCTCAAATTGGCCTGAAAGCATTTAGACAGTAGGGTTTTCCATTGGCCCAGAAGTCATTTGATCTCTTTATGACATCCCTGAGCTAGCATCAGCCATTTCAGATTGGCTCTGACTGTGAAACAGGCAATGGTGCATCTGTTTTTTGTTTTTTTTAATGGAAAAAACACTTTCTAAAATGGCAAACTTCATATCCTTACTTATGTAAGAGTTATGTGTAACCCTTTAAATATATATTATATGTAAATACATATTTATATAATATATATATGTGTGTATATATATAAAGTAAGTTTCATCTGAATCTAATTTGGAACTGGAAAATGTACACAGGCCAATTTTAATGTATGATCTATGTATTTTGGGGTGTGTGTATAAAATAATAAAAATACTACCAAATTGGTTCAATCTGACCTAAATATACTATGTATAAATTTTAACAGTAATTTGGAAAGTTTTCAAGTCATATGTTTTAAGTAGTAGTAAAACTGAAATTTAAGCTGTGTAGACATAATCTTTGCCTTCTTGAAGCTTAAAAACACAGCCAATTATATTTTTTTCAAATGAGCAGATCAACATTTTAGTATCTGAAAAACATCAGTACTTCCGGATTGCAGTTTCTCAGGAAAGTCTTCAAAAAATTACTTATTGTATATTTTAATCTCAGACAAAATTAAAGCACACATATTCTTATGAAATTGAAAGTGAAAATAAAATCTCAGAGTTATTTACAAATCATTTTTATCCACTCAGTCTTTTCCCAGTCTTACCACTTAAAAAATGCCAATTTATTATAAAATTTTGGAAAGATAATCTAAAAGGGTTTATAATCACCTGTCAATTCTGTTTTAATTAGGATGATGTAATAATTTGAATTTCAAAGTTATTGCTGAACCAATTAATAATAATAAATCAATTTAATTACTGAATATAATTATTTTATTTACGAGGTTACAGCTAATATAAACATTTTAAAATACAAAAAAATTTAGATTGTTTGTTATAGTATTACATGAAATCTTGTATTAATTCTGTTTTAATTTATGTAATAAATTTGAGGTACCTAGAGATATTTAAATATTCATGCCCAAGCTATTATATATGTGTATATATGCATACAATATGAAATGCTTAATTTCAGGTTTTTCCCATTTATTTATTTATTTGTTTGTTTGTTTGTTTGTTTATTTACTTATTAATGGTGACATTGGATAATGAAATCTAATAAGTTTCAGCTATACAATTTAACAGTAAGCTATATATATGTTTACGTTGTGTGTTCACCTCCCACAGTTAGATTTCTTTCTGTCACCACATATTTGACCCTTTTTACCTGGTCTACCTTCTCCTCCCCCCTTTTTACTACCCTCTAGTAACCACTAGTCTATTGTCCATGACCATAAGTCTCTGTTTGTCCTGCTCATTTGTTGCTTTTAAGTTTATATCCCACATATAAGTGATACCATGTGATTTTTAACTTTTTCTGTCTGGCTTATTTAACTTAGTATGATTATTTTGAGGTCCATCCAGTTGCTGCAAATGACAGTATTTCATCTCTTCTTATGGCTGGGTAATATTCCATTGTATATATGTACCACAGCTTTTTAGCCAGTCATCTATCATAGGACACTTCGGTTGCTTCCATGTCCTGGCCACTTAAATAATGCTTCTATGAACATCAATGTACAAATATCTTTTCAAATATGGGTTTTCAAGTCTTTGGGGTAAATATCCAGTAGAGGGATTGCTAGATCATATGGTAGATTAATTCTTGGATTTTTGAGGAACCTCCATACTGTTTTCCATAATGACTGTACCAATTTATAGTCCCACCAGTAGTGTATAGGTCCTTCACATGTTTCATTAAATTTATTCCTAGATATTTAATTCTTTTCGTTGCAATTGCAAAATAAAATATTTTTTCAACTTTTTTTGATACTTCATTATTAGAGTATGGAAATGCTATGAATTTTTGAACATTGATTTTGTATCCAGAAATTGATTTTGTTAAGTGTTTTGATCATAAATGGATGCTGCATCTTATCGAAGGCTTTTTCTGCATCTATTGATATGACCATACAATTCTTATTTTTTAATTTGTTTATGTGGTATATCACATTAATTGATTTGCATATGTTGAACCATTCCTGTGCCTCTGGGATGAAGTCCACTTGATCGTGGTGTATAATCTTTTTAATATGTTGCTGTATTAGGTTCGCTAGTATCTTATTTAGGATTTTTGCATCTGTGTTCATAAGAGATATTGGTCTGTAGTTTTCTTTTTTTGTGTTATCTTCACCAGGTTTTGGTATCAGAGTGATTTGTCCTCATAAAATGAGTTGGGAAGTGTTGCTTCCTCTTCAATTTTTTGGAAGAGTTTGAAGAGAATAGATATTAAATCTTCTGTGAATGTCTGGTGAAGCCATCTGGTCCTGGCCTTTTACTTTTTAGTAGGTCTTTGATGATTGTTTCAATTTCCATACTGCTAATCTGTCTGTTCAGATTCCCCAGTGTTTCTTGATTCAGTCTAAGAAGGTTGTATTTTTCTAAGTACTGGTCTGTTTCTTCTAGGTTATTAAATTTGGTGTTATAAACTTTTTCATAGTATTCTTGTATGAGCCTTTGTATTTCTGCAGTGTCTGTCATAAATTTTCTTCTTTTATCCTTGATTTTGTTTATTTGTGTTTTTCCTTTTCTTTTTCTTTTCTTTTTCTTTTCTTTTTTTTTTTTTTAGAGAGTCTAGCCAGGGGGTTGCCCATTTTATTAACCTTTTCAAAAAATTAACTTTTGTTGCATTTATTTTTTCTATTTTTTTTGTTTTGTTTCATTTTCAATTTCATTTATTTCTGCTCTAATTTTAATTATTTCTTTCCTTCTGCTGACTTTGAGCCTCATTTGTTCTCATTTTTTCTAGTTTTTAAGATGAAATGTTAGGTTGGTTATTTGGGCTCATTCTTTTCATTGGAGATAGACCTGTAATAAAATGAACTGACCCAATTATTCTTTCGTAGCATGTTGCTTAATCTCCATGTATTTGTGATTCTTCCTAATTTCTTTTACAGCTGATCTCCAGTTTCAAAGCATTACGATCAAAGAATATGGTTGGTATGAGTTCAACCCTCTTCTATTTGTTGATTTTGTTTCTGTGTCCCAGTATGCAGTCGATTCTTGAGAATGTTCTACTAGAGAAGAATGTATAAGCAGCTATTTTAGGGTTGAAGGCTCTGTATATGTCAATTATGTCCAGTTGGTCTAATGTGTCATTTAAGTATGTTATTTTCTTATTGACTTTCTGTTTAAATGATCCGTCCATAATTGAAAGTAGGGTATCTAGTTCCCTACTATGCCAGTGTTTTGGTCTGTAAATTATTGCTTTATATTTTTCGGGGTTCCCTGAGTCGGAGCATAGATGTTAATAAGTGTTATGTCTTTTTAGTGTATGATTCCCTTTTTCATTATGAAGTGTCCTTCAATATCTTTCTTTTCCTTTTTTTTTAATTTTCAAATTTATTTTATCTGATATTAATACTGCTATTCCACTTTTCTTTGAATACCATTTACTTGAAATATCATTTTTCTACCCTTTCTCTTTGAGTTTATATTTGTCTTTGGAACTGAGATGTGTCTTCAGGAGGCAGTATATGATTGGGTTTTGTTTTTTGATTCAATGTGTAGCTCTGCATTTTCATTGATGAGCTCAGTTCATTTACATTTAGGGTGACTATTGAAATATGAGGTCTTCTTATAGCCATTTTATCATTTGCTTTCTGGTAGTTCAGTGTTTCTTTTGCTTCCTTGTCCTTGTGTTTCTGTTTTTCTTTTTTGGCTTTTGTGGTTTTTCCCTCTGCTCCTTCTTGTTTCATGTTATATAGTTCAGTTCTGAATCTTTGGTGTGTGCTTACCATTATGAATATCTAAAGAATATTAATATATAAATAGTCATCCATTTTCTTCTACAAGTGCCTTATCTTAATTCCCTTTTATGAATTGGATCTTTGAATCCTCCCCTTTTCATTCATTGTTGTCTCAGTTTTTCCCTATGTATGCTGAACATTCATTACAATTTTACTACAGCAAATCTCTTCTTATTGTTTGAACTTATAATGCCCTGTTCTTAGTTACAGTTGCACTCCTCTACTTCTATTTGCCTGATAGTCACTTTACTCCTAATTATGTTTTGTTTTGTTTTGTTTTGTTTTTGTCATTTTGTTTTAGGTGAGCTGACCCCTTTCAGTGTTTCTTGTAATGCAGGCCTCATAGTGGAGAATTCCTTTAATTATTATATGTCTGGAAAAATTAAATTTTTAATTTCTCTTTCTAAAGGAGAGCTTAGCTGGACACATTATTCTTGGCTAGTATTTTCTTTCACTTAATAGTAAAATATTTTATTGCACTCTTTTCTGGCTTATAAGGTTTTTGCTTAGAAGTCGACAATAATCTAATGGGTTTACCTTTATAAATTAGCACCTTCTTTTCCCTGGCTGCCTTGAAAATTCTGTCTTTGTCATTGATTTTTGATAATTTTGGGGTTGAGATAATTGGATGTTCTGTTGACTTCTTGAATTCTAAGCTCCATCTCATTCCTTAGCTTTCGGAAATTCTCATCAACTATTTGTCTGGAAATGCTTTCTAAATCCCTGTTCCTTTTCCTTGTCTCTGATTATGCCCATTATTCTTATGTTTCCTCTTCTGATGGTATCAGCAAGTTATTGTATCTCTTTTTCATTTTTTTTTTCATTCTTCGGTTTCTTTCTTTTTTCTTCCAATTTAATCTAGATTTCTGTCTTCAACATGACTGATTCTTTCCCCTATTTGGTTGACTGTATTTCCCAAGCTTACTATTTCAATTTTCAACTCTTACAATGTGTTCTCTATCTTTAAAAGTTCTATTCAGATATTTTTGAGGGTTTCAATCTTCTTGGTAAAGAACTCATTTTGCTCATCTAGTTGTTTTTTTTTTAATTTCCTGAAATTGTTGATATGAATAGCTTCAGATCTCACTGATTTTTTTTCAGAAGTATCATTCTGAATTCTCTGTCATTTAAGTCACATATTTCTATATCTGTAAGCTTATTTTCTGGAGATTTTTCTCTTTCTTTCTGAGATGCCTTGTTACCTTGGTTGTTCATGGTGTTTAATGGACTATTTCTCTGCCTGGGCATTAATGGAAGTATATTCTGCTTCTTTTCCAGAAAGAAGAATTATTATATAAAGGTCTCTAGCTTGTTATAAAGAAGGTGTTTTTCTTTTGGTTTCCAGTATGTGGCATCTAAGCCCCTTGGATCTCTGCTTTGTACAAAGCCTTAATAATGCCTTTTTTTAAAATAGATTTTTAATTGCTCTCTCTACTCTCAGTTTCTGTTTCTGTCAGTGTTAACAATGGGTTTAGTAGCATTTGCTCACATTCCCGTGGGGCTCTGTGATGTTCAGTCTTGGAAGATATTGGAGGTCATCTAGTTTGGGGAATAGGGGCTGCCGCTCAGACTCAGTTTTGCAACTGCAGCTGGTAAAAATCAATATCTGCTGTCCCTACTTCTCTGCTTTCTGCCTTAGTGACTGGACCCTGCTGCCAACTGCATAGATCTTACAGATCTTCCAGGCAGGGCTTTTTAGTGTACTGACCACACCTTTTCTCCTCCACTTCATCCTACAGGGAGCTCAGGAGGCTGCAAGAGGCAGCTTCTTTGTTTCTCCCAGTCCACCTCCCAACACCCAGTGTTCTGACTTGTGGTAGCTCTTATGTGCAGATCACATGCTGATGTGCAGTTTGCTTTGTTGTTGTTTTTGTTGTTGTTGAGTTTTAGATGTTCAGCTTATTGTTGTTTTAAGGGGAAAGATCTCACTCTGCCATGTTTCTCCAAAACTCCCCTTAATTTCAGTTTCAATTATTTAAAATTAATAATAAACCTCGAAATACTTGTGTAATGACAAATACAACTCTGTGAAGATCAATATAAAATATTTTAAATTTATTTTTTCAATATTTATGACTGAGAAAACAAAGCATTTGATTTAATATTTGACATAAGAGTATCATTCATACCAGCCTTTTATCCCTTACAACCATTGTTGACTTCATTTTGTTTTTATTTCACATCCAATCACATTCAAATTCATGTCAATATAATTGAATTTATTTAAAAAATAGTTATTAAACACTATATTCTTGTCACTCTAATAAATAGTAAAACTAATAAAAAATAAATAATAAATATAATAATTATCCAGCTAGGTATGATTCTTACCCTTATAGCATTTATAGTATACCAGATATCAAACAGAAAAAATATATAAATATAATTACAAACTGTATTTTGTGATGTGAAGAAAAGTTATGTCATCTATAATAAGGATACAAAATCTAGTCTGATAAATTTAAGGAAGGTTTCTTTGAAGAAATTATATTTGAGCTCAAATCTGAACATGACTTAGAGTGAATAGGAGCAATGAAATAAATCATTCTAGGCCCTGAAGCCTTGAAAGGAAAAAAGTCAATATGGATCAGCAGTGAGAGTGAGTAGAGAAATTATATGAGGTGAGAAAGGAGTTATGTAAGGAGTATCTTGTTGAGTAGAAGGTGTTTAGAAAGCCCTCTAGCTGCAAAACAGATGAATTAGTGACAGGCAAATGTAGATGCAGGAAGGACAATTAGGAAACTACTGCAGTAGTATAGGCAGAAGGTGATGATTATTACTCGGAGTAGGATATTGAGGACAATAGAAATTAAAACATAGATAAATTTGAGAGACATTTAACAAGGAAGTATCAAAATTACTTGGATGTTGAGAATGAAGAAAAAGAGATATCTAGGATGATTCCTAGACCTATGGCATGCCTAGTTGATGATAGTGCTACCATGCATTGAAGTACAATGATCTGAAGTAGGGCCAGAACAGGGAGAAAAAATATGACATAAACATACAAAGGAGATATTCTTTTTGGTACTAAAATATCATAGCAGTAGGAAGAATAAGAGAAACAAAAGAGGGAGTAGATGAGACAGGTAGAGCTGGTTCTTCCCTTTTTGGGGAGTTTTTGACTAGAGAAGGGAAAGTATATTAAAAAGAGAAAAAAAAACACAAAAAGAGGAGACTTTGCTCAATATAAGATTTAGAATTTAAGGATATTTTCTTTTAATGTTGATTCTTTTTTCCCTCATCTTACCCCCAAATCCTGCCCCTGGATGACCATGGAGAACAGCTCCATAGCAAGTAAACTTGGTATTTTAATGTGGTTAAGAAAAGAAAGGATTAATGTTTAACTGTCTTAAACTGCACCTTTTTCCTGTCTTGTATGAATGGGACTTTGAGGTTCACATGGGCTCCTAGGGATAGGATGTGTAATATGCAGTTGAAGTCTTCCAATGGCTCTGGAGAGGCCGAGGGGAGAACATCTTGGCCAGGGTCTAGACAGCAAGTGTGGTAGAGCATTAGAGCAGCTTTTGTCACCACGAATGCTGAGAAGGCTGAGTTGCCTTAATGTAAAGACCAGGTTCTGATAAAGCCTAGAAGTATGGGACAAGACCACACATTACACTCAAACTAAAGTAGAAATTCACTAGGTGGACTGGATAAATATGAAGATAGAGGTGACTAAAGTGGTCAGAAAATGTCACAGTGATTTTCAACAGCAGCAGAAACTTTTCTCCACTAGTGCAATGTCCCTGTCATGTGTCAGATGCCATCTTCGGTAAGAAAGGAAAAAGGTAAAATGAGAAAATTGAGCATTTAGCTTAAGAAGACTATTTCTATTATTGTACTGAGCTAAGACTATTTGATTAACTGAATAAGATTTTTCCCTTTTCTGAGGTTCAAGGAGGCTCAAGATGAATATCACAGAACTTAAAATCATAATAAGAAGCTACTTTTTTCTTTATACATCTGAACATAGTGTAAGTAAATTTAAGACTTTGTATTTAAATATGGAATAATATTTAATTGAAGATAATGACAAGTAAATGCCATAAACACATATCATATCTTTTAATGTCTCCATTCAATTGGACTTAGTCTCCAAAAGTAAAGCTATAGGTATATAAAGGCATGTATCAATTCCCACTTCCAGAGACAGAATTCCAGTTTGAATGAGCATAAATTTACATGAATCAGCATGTAAACTAGTATGTCATTTTGTAGGTCTTCATATAAAGCTTCCAGAAGCTGAAATACAAAGAAATAAAAGAATTATAATTATTTAATGGATCATTTTCCAACATGGATGATTTTTCCATAACTTATGTCTAATTCTAGCTTTGATGTCTGTAGCAAACAACACATCATTAGAATTACATATATTTTATGACTAAATTTAAAATTAAATTCTGTAAAACAAAAATAAAATAATATTTAAAAGTGTAAGAGAGAATTATTTTTAAGGGTAATTCCACTTCCAAGACACATGTTGATGATTGTTTTTTATTGTTTCCACATTCATGTATATGTGTGTATGTATTATCTGATCATATGCATGATATCTAGGTCTAGAAGTACAAATCAGAAGCAGATTCTTTTCTCCCCAAAATCCTGAACCCTTATTATAAACTCATCGACTATTATTGAAATATATAAGCTTTATTGACAGTTCTTATTTTTCTGAGACATATTAAGGAAGAAAAAGAAGATTCCTAGTTTATGGACTGAATGTTTGTGTCAACCTAATCCTCATATGTGGAAGCTTTCCTCCCCAATGTGATAATATTTAGAGGATGTCCATTTTCACTTCTTATATTCAACATAGTTTTGGGATTCCCACAGCAATCAAACAAGAAAAAGAAATAAAAGGCATCCAAATTTGAAAGAAAGACATAAAACTGTCATATTGCAGATGACATGATACTATACAAAGATTCATCTGAAAAAAAAACTATTAGAATTGTTTTTTTCTAAAACAGATACAAAATTAAACTTCAAAAATTGGTTGCATTTTTATACACCAAATATGAACTATCAGAAACAGAAATTAAGAAAAAAATTCTATTTCCAATTGCATCACCACCACTACCCTCTTGCCACACATACACACAACATCCTAGGAATAAATTTAACCAAGGGGATAAAAGATCTATATTTGAAAAATTATGGCACTGAGGAAAAAATTTGAAGATACAAATAAGTGGAAGGCTATCATCAGTAAGTCAAAAAACAAGTGTTGGTGATGATGTAGAGAAAAGGGAACCCTTTGTGCACTGTTGGTGGGATTGCAAATTGATAAAATCACTATGAAAAATAGTATGGAGGTTCCTCAAAAAATTATCACTCTGCAAATGGACTTTTGGTTATTTATCCAAGGAAAACCAAAACACTAATTTAAAAAGATATACACACCCCATGGTCACCTCAGCGCTATTCACAATGGCCAAGATGTGAAAAAACCTAAATACCCATCAATACACAACTGCATAAAGAAGATTTGGTACATATATACAATGAAATATTACTCAGACATAAAAAATAAAATAAAATCTTATGATTTGTAATGACATGGATGGATCTAGAGGGTATTATGCTAAGTGAAATAAGTCAGACAGAGAAAGACAAATACCATATAATTTCACTTATATGTGAAATAAAGAACAAAATAAATAAATAAAAACAAAAACAAACTCATAGATACAGAGAATAAACTGGTGATTGCTAGATGGAAGTGGGGAGAGGAGCAGTCAAAAAATAGTCACAGAGATGTAAAGTACAGCATAGAGAATATAATCAATAATATTTTAATAACTATGTTTGGTGTTAGATGAGTACTAGACTATTTAAGGGTATCACTTTGTAAATTACATAAATGTCTAACCACTATGCTGTACTACTGAAACTAATATAATACTGAATTACATAAATGTCTAACCACTATGCTGTACTACTGAAACTAATATAACACAAAATAACCAAATGCATTTAGCATGCTATTTTTATTTGTGTAAATACTCCAAAATGAATTAAAACTGACAAAATATATGAAAGAGTCTTAAAGTAGATTGGGAAAAATTTGAACTGAGGGAGAGAGAGGAAGTAGATAAGATAAAGTGGATCAAATATATGGTGATGAAAGAAGAATTGACTTGGGGTGGTGAACACACAATGCTATATACACATATTGTATTATTGAATTATTTACTTGAAATCTATGTAATTTTATTAACAATGTCAACCCAATAAACTTAATTTTAAAGAAAAGCTTTTTTAAAATTTTAATCTCTAGTAGTTTGAGATGAAAACAAGTTATACTCATTAATGCATAGACTATGCGACACTTTTAGACCTATAACATCAGCGATTTGTAAAAATATATGTATATACCATGCTGTTTTGATTATTGTGACTTTGTCCTATAATATGAAGTCAGACAGTGTGATACCTCTTCCCTTATTCATTTTTTTTTTCAGGATTGCTTTGGATATTAGGTGTCTTTTGTGATTTCATACAAATCTGATATTTTTTTTGGTACTATTTCTTTAAAAATGACATTGGGCTTAGGATGAGGATTGCATTAAATCTGTATATTGCTTTGAGTAATATGCCCATTTTAACTATGTTTATTCTTTTAATCCATGAACAGAAAAACAGACACACAGACCCATGGGACAGAATTGAGAGCCCAGAAATAAACCCACATATATATGGGCACATATCTTTGGACAAAGGAGCCAAAAATAAACAATGGAGAAAAGAAAGACTCTTCAATAAATGGTGCAGAGAAAATTGGAAAGCCACATGCAAAAAATGAAACTAGACTGCTAGTTCCATATATCAAAATTAACTAAAAATCAATCAAAGACCTAAATATGAGACCTGAAACAATAAATTGCATAGGAGAAGACATAGGTACTAAACTCATGGACCCTGGTTTTAGAAAGGATTTTATGAATTTGACCTCAAAGACAAGGGAAGTCAAAGCAAAAATAAATAAATGGGTCTATATCAGACTAAAAAGCATCAGCACAGCAAAAGAAACCATCAGCAAAACAAATAGGCAACCAACTGAATGGGAGTAGGTATTTGCAAACAACACCTCTGATAAGGAGCTAATATCCAAAATATATAAAGGACTCATACAACTCAACAACAATAAAAAAAAAAACAATCCAATAAACAAATGGTCAGAGTACCTGAACAGATACTTCTCCCAAGAAGACATACAAATGACCAACAGACACATGACAAGATACTCAACCTCACTGGCTCTTAGGGAAATGCAAATCAAAACCACAATGACATGCCATTTTACACCTGTTAGAATGGCTAGGATCAAGACAAATAATAACAAGTGTAGGGGAGAGGGAACCCTTATACACGGCTGATAGAATACAAATTGGTACAGCCACTATGAAAAACAGTATGAAGTTTTCTCAAAAAACTAGGAATAGAATTACCATATGACTCAGCAATCCTCTTCTGGGTATCTGTCCCCCCAAAATAGAAAACATTTATCTGTAAAGATATATGCACCCTGATGTTCAGTGCAGCATTATTCGAGGTGGCGGAGACATGGAAACAATCAAAGTGCCCTTTGATAGATGATTAGATAAAGCGATGTGGTACATATATACAATGGAATGTTATTCAGTTATAAGAAAAGATGAAATACTGCCATTTGCAACTACATGGATGCATCTTGAGATTATAATGCTAAATAAAATAAGTCATAAAAATTTGAGAACCATATGATTTCATTTATATGTGGGATGTAAAACTAAAAGGAACAAACAAACAAAACAAATAAACAAAAACTCATAGACACAAACAACAGTTTAGTAGTTACCAGAGAGAAAGTGGGGTTGGGAGAGGTAGAGAAGACTAAAAAGGGTCAGCTATATTGTGACGGATTTGACTTTGGGTGGTGAACTGAAAATGCATACATAGTACTTATAATGTACTATTGAATTCTACACTTGAAACCTATATAATTTTTATTAACTTATGTCACTGAAATAAATTTAAGTTTAAAAGTATGTATATAATTTAAAGAAAATTATAAATAGTGAACTAAAATTTATTCTCTTTCATGTGATGCCATTTCCTTTTGGGCATTATTGATTTTATTTCTTTCATTTCATAAGTATTATTTTAGAATAATATTTAAATATATTTATTAAAGAGCTACTATGCATTATTCAGGAGCTATATAAATATAAAGGTTGAGATAAGAACTAAATGTTAACCATTTGAAATAAAGCAGTTCATGGGACTACCATATTCTATACTCAAATTAGATGCTACTCTGGGTTTGGATACATGTTCAAAGATAAAACATTGTTGAAGCTGATTAACTACAGGAGTTTCCTAGAGACAAGATATTTTATTCCTTTTGTTCAGCAGGTGCGTGAATGTCTTAGAAAGTAGAAGACAATTTAGTGATGGTTGTATTTGATTAGATTTACTTAAAATGTATTTTAACTCTATAAAGCCAAATTATATGTATATTAATTAGCTACCTATTTATAAATACTTCTGAGCCTCTTTATTTTGTGTTGTCTGCTTATTAATATTCATAATTTTGAATTAAAAAACCTGTTACCCTGAAAATGTGAATATATCATTTTAAAACATGTGTTCTCTACCTCAGCTATGATAAATAATAATTTACATCAATAGAATAAATGCATTGTCAATTTTGTTGTCAGCAGAAAATTATTTTTATGTCCACTTTTTGGCTGGAAAATACCAATTTGATAACTGTACATTTGTATTTGTTTATAAACTAAGAAAAAATTATCCTTTTGAAATAATAATTGTAGGTAATAGTCAGGCATTGTTTTAAAGGCTTCATATATAATAATGTACTTAATATTCACAGAAAATCAGTTCTTATTATATCTACATTTAATAGCTAAGAAAATGACACCACGACAAGGATGAGTTGCTTGACCAAGGACACATAACTATGAGAGTCAAGCTCAGATTTTAACCCAGGGTTTAACTATGTTCTCTTAAGTTTTACATCCTCAGGTACCCAAGCAGATACCTTTCTCTACATTTTCACCCTTGTCAACCAGTATTTATCTTCTGTACCTCCTCAATATCTTTCTCATCCATAGCTATGCTGTATTTTTGTGCTCTAATTTAAGCTATCATCACATTTTGCCTTGGTATTTGCATAAATCATCAGTATCTTTAATTTCCAATTTTTTTTTGTATGTAGATAGTGGAATAACCTTCCTGACTTGCCCTCATAATTTAAAAACTCAACAAATTTGGAATGAAAGGAACCTCCTCAACCTGATAAATTGGTGAGTGGTATGATAAGTGACATGTCTTAATAAAGCCTGTAACTATAAAAAGAATATCTTTCTTGAAGTACCACCTTCTCAGAATCCTTTGAGGGCTACAAATTTAGGTCAAAACACCTGTATATAAACTGAAAGTTCTTGTAATCTGGTCTTTCTCATTTTGCTCCTTTTTGGTCTATTCATGCTGCATGAAAACTAGTATGCCTGTTGCTCACATATGCTCACATATTTTCTTTCTTTCATGCCTTCTCTACTCAAAAGTCACCTATCTCTCCCTTTTTTTTTGTTCAAGTTTTCCCTGACATTTAGTCCTATCTCCTTTGCCATCCGAAAAAGGTGATCCTGTATTGCTTAATTCAATTGTTTTCTCTCCTCTGAATCTTCATAACAAAGTACATCTCTCAAGCACTGGCTACTTTCTGTTTTCTAATATGGTTGAATTAACTTTACACAAATTCTTTGAGGTCAGGCTCCTTGTGTAATTAATTTATGTTTTACCTCTCACGAAAACATAAAATGGCATGCATGTACTTTTAGTACAATAAACATTTTAACTGAGTTAATTGTTTATTTAAGAATAGTAGAGAAAATAAATACATGGACATAGTAAATAAATGGTCCAATGAACAAATTAATCTCACTAAGATTTTTTAAAATTTATTTATTTTAATTAGTTTCAAGTATACACATTGGTTACACAACTATATAGTTCATAAAATGATCTCCTCAATTGCTCCCCACCTCCCCTGACCCTCCACCTAGACAATATATTAATGCTAACTGCATTCCCTATGCCATGCTCCCCATACCTGTGACAACCCATCAGCTAATTTGTACTTCTTTAACCCTTCATCCCAAGGATAAATTATTCTTGGTTGTAGATCCTGGGTCTTTATCCTGTCGAATATTTTTGCCAAGCCCTTCTATCCTGATTAGTTTCTTTTGAGAAATCAGTTGCTGTTCTTATGGGTGTTCCCTTATAAGTAACTATCTGTTTTTCTCTTGCTGTTTTTAATATTCTTTCCTTGTATTTAACCTTTGGCATTTTAATCATGATATATCTTGGTGTGAGCCTCTTTAGATCCCTTAATTTTGGAATTCTCTGAGCTTCCTGGGGTTTTATGTCCAATTCCTTTACCAGGTTAGGGAATTTTTGCATCATTATTTCTTCAAACAACTGTTCAACATCTTGATTTTCTTTAGTTTCACCAATCACATGGATATTTGGACCCTTAAAAGTTTCCCATATGCTCCTTAAATTATTTTTATAGTCTTTGCATCTTATCTCTTGCCATTCTGATTGTGTGTCGTTGGCTTTCCTGTCCTCTAGATAGGGTATTTGATACATTTCTTTATTCACATTGTTTATTCATTTGTTTATTCCATTTAATATACTTATCTCTCCTATCAGAAATAAAACTGAGGCATAATAGAGGTTTAAGCTGCTCAGCACTTATGAGTCAAGACTGAATTATAAAACTGTTAATGTCATCCCCTGAAGAACTGGACACAAGTCTTAGCTAGTTTTAACAGAATTAATATGTGTACTTTTCTATCAACCACTGTGAATAATCTTTCTTTCAGAATCTATTGCTTGTGAAAAGTCAAATGTGTTTAGCAGGGCAAGTAACAGGGACAGTTATTCATCAATGGTCACTGAATCACATTTAAGCATAACTTTAAAGGTGTCATAGACCTTTTATTTATTATGCTGAATAAACATTAATCTCATAAAGAGTGAAGTACTTAAGGTTGAAGGTCTGTAATTACCCACCAGCTAGGTACACTGTCATTAACCATGCTGAAATCGTCTCTGGGTTTCCATGTTAGCACACATTGCCCAGCTTACAAGGTAATACTCCACAGAAATAAGATATCGACCTCCATGTTTTTATAGGCCCTCAAATTCATACAAACAAACCAAGATCTTGCTGAGCTATCCTTGGGTTTCAATGCTGACTTCACAGATATTGTGCTTAGCATTTAATAGGCGGGAAAACAGACAAAATGAAGATTAAGTGTTTTAACTAAAAGGAGTAGAAATGACAGGGCTACAATTCTGTTACAATTATATTCTTTTTACTAATGGGGAGTTGTAGTGGCATAGCAGGAGGACAAAAAGAGTTGAATTATAATTGACTTAAGAGAAAAAATTGACAGGATAAAAAAATGATAAATGAATTTTTAATCTAAGAATCTCTTAAGCATACCATTTTTATTTACAAAATTATGAATTTCATGAGTATTAAAGGTATGCATTTCTAGTTACCTATTGTATCCCATTATCAAATACAATGAACCCATTTCAAAATCTTCTTAAAATTGTTTATGATAATAATACATGAAACAAATGTTAGTTGTCCCCCATATCCATTTTCATATTTTTATGTAATAAAATTTTTTTGCTGAACAGAAAGAAATACTTCATATACCTTATTTGCCTGGTTAGGTATAACCATGTGATAAAGTCCTGACTAATGGGATAAATCAAAAGACGTGTATGTACAATCTGGGCAGTGTTTCTAAACAGAGGGAGCCAGCATCCCATTTCTCATTTTACTCATTTGGCTGGCTAGACTGTGGCCATGACAACAAGGAACTGGAAGAACTTTTTTGGACCATAAGATAGAAGTTGCCTGTTGAGGACAGCAGAGTAATGAAATAGAAGAAGCCTATATCTCTGACAAATTTAGAGATTAGCACCACCATACTGGCTTAGAATTTTATATGAAAGAAAAGTAAAAATTTCATCTTATGTAGAATGTTGCTGATTTGGGTAACAGCAATTAAAGTTATATTTTAATAAAGTACAATACAATTTACTTATTCTATTATTGCTATTACTACCACTACTACTATGTGTATACCCTTTATTACATAACCAGAAAGTGGCACAGTAAGAATTATTAGGCATCCAACAAACCAGTGTCTTCCCACTCCCAACCTGTGTTTATCACGTAAAATAATTTAGTGCAAAATTAGCAATTTACAATATTTTTAATTGGTTATTTTTAATTAGAGTTGACATTCAGTATTATTTTATATTAGTTTTAGGTGTATAGCATAGTGGTTACACATTTACATAATTTATGAAGTAATCCCCCAATTAGTCTAGTACCCACTTGGCACTATATATAGTTATACAATATTATTGACTATATTACCTATGCTGTACTTCACGTGCTCATGACTATTTTATAACTACAAATTTGTACATCTCAATCCTTTCATTTTTTTCACCCAGCCCCCTAATTCACCTCCCATCTGGCAATCACCAGTTTGTTTTCTTTATCTAAGTCTGTTTTTGTTTTGTTAATTTATTGTGTTCTTTTTTTTCCACATATAAGTGAAATTATATGGTATTTGTTTTTCTTTGTCTGACTCATTTCACTTAGCAGAATACCCTCTAGGTCTATCCATGTCATTACAAAACATAAGATTTTATTTTTTATGGTTGAGTAATATTCCTTTGTATATATGTACCAATTTTCTTTATGTAATTGTGTATTGATGGACATTTAGGTTTTTTCACATCTTGGCCATTGTGAATAGCGCTGAGGTGACCATGAGGTGTGTATATCTTTTTAAATTAGTGTTTTGGTTTTCCTTGGATAAATAACCAAAAGTCCAATTGCTGGGTAATAAGGTAGTTCTATTTTTAATTTTTTTAGGAACCTCCATACTGTTTTCCATAGTGATTTTACCAATTTGCAATCCCACCAACAGTGCACAAAGGGTTCCCTTTTCTCTACATCATCACCAACACTCGTTTTTCAACTTATGATTATAGCCATCTTGATGGGTATGTGATACTCATTGTGGTATTAATTTGCAGATGATTGGTGATGTTGAGTATCTTTTTATGTCTATGAAAAGCTTATTCAGGTCCTCTGCCCATTTTTTAATTTTTTTTTTTTTTTTTTGCTGCTGAGTTGTATGAGTTATTTGTAAATTTTGGATATTAATCCTTTTTCAGCTGTATCATAGGTAGATATCTTCTCTCTTTCAGTAGGTTGTCTTTTTTTTTTTAAGGTTTGCTTTGCTGCACAAAAAACTTTTTGGTTTGATGTAGTTCAATTTTTTTTTGTTATTTCTTTGCCTGAGAATATATCAAAAAAATATTACTAAGAGTAATGTCAGAGAGTTTCCTGCCTATATTTTCCTCTAGGAGTTTTATGGTTTCAGAACTTACATTTAAGTCTGTAATAAGTTTTGAGTTCTTGTATATGGTATAGAAAAATGGCCCAGTTCCATATTCTTGCATGTATCTGTCCAGTTTTTCCAACACCATTTATTGAATAGACTGTCTTTATCCCATTGTATATTCTTGCCTCCTTTGTTGTAGATTAATTGATCATATAGGCATGGATTTACTTCTGAGCTCTCTACTCTGTTCCATTGATCTATATGTTTGTTTTTCTGCCATTACTAGTACCAAGCTATTTTGATTACTATAGCCTTATAGTATGTTTTGATATCAGGTAGTGTGATACCTCTGACTTTGTTCTTTCTCAAGATTGCTGTGGATGTTTGAGGTCTTTTATGGTTTTATATAAATATTAGTATTATTCGTTCTAGTCCTGTGAAACATGCCATTGAAATTTTGATAGAAATTGCACTAAATCTGTAGATTGATTTGAATAGTATGGACATTTTAATGATGCTAATTATTCCTACCCATGAGTACAGTATAGCCTTCTGTTTATTTGTATCTTCATTTTCTTTCTTCAGTGTTTTATAGTTTTCTAAGTACAGGTCTTTTACCTCTTTGGTTAAATTTACTCCTAGGTATTTTATTGCTTCTGATGTAATAATAAATGGGATTGTTTTCTTAATTTCTCTTTATGATAGTTCATATTTAGTATATAAAAATGCAGACAATACCTAAATATTAATTTTGTATCCTGCTACTTTGCTGAATTCATTTGTTAGTTCCAATAATTTTTTGGTGTACTCTTTAGGGTTCTCTCTATATAGTAACATGTCATCTGAAGATATGACAGTTTTACTCTTTCCTTTCCAATTTGGATTCCTTTCATCTTTTTCTATTGTCTAATTGCTGTGGCTAGGACTTCCAATACTATGTTGAATAAAGTGGTGAAAGTGGACATCCTTGTCTTTCTCTTGATCTTAAAGAAAACTCTTTTAGCTTTTCCCTATTGAGTATGATGTTAACAGTGGGCTGTCCTATATAACCTTTATTATCTTGAAGTATGTTCCCTCTATTTTTACTTTTCTGAGAGTTTTTATCATAAATGAATGCTGAAATTTTTCAAATGCTTTTTCTGCATCTATAGATATGATCATATGATTTTTATCTTTTGTTTATGTGGTATAGCACATTATTGATTTGCAGATATTGAACCAACCTTTCATCTCATGAATAAGCTCATTTGTTCATGGTGTATCAACTTTTCAATGTAATGCTGAATTTAGTTTGCTAATATTTGTTTTGAATTTTTGCATGTATGTTTGTCAGGAATATTTGCCTATAATTTTTTTTTTTTTTATGTAATGTCTTTTATGGTTGGGAATTAGGGTAATGGTGGCCTTGTAAAATGAGCTTAAGAGCCTTCCGTGTGCTAATTCCAAATTTTTTTGGAATAGTTTGAGAAGAATAAGTGTTAATTCTTCATTGAATGTTTTGTAAAATTTACCCATGAAGTCATTCGGTTCAGGACTTTTGTTTTTTTGAGAGTTTTTTATTATTGATTCAATTTCATTAATAAAAATCATTTGGTTCAGAGTTTCTGTTTTTTCTTGACTCAGTCTTATGAGATTATCTATTTCTTCTAGATTGTCTAATTTGTTAGTATACAATAATCCTTTGTATTTCTGTGAAGTCAGTTGTCACTTCTCTTTCAATTCTGACTTTATTTATTTGGATTCTTTCTATTTTTCTTTATGAATCTGGTTAAAGTTTTATTAATTTTGTTTATCTTTTCAAAAAACCAAATTTTGGTTTCATTAATATTTTAAAATTTGTTTTAGATTCTGTATTATTTTTTTCTCTCAGATCTTTATGATTTCCTCCCTTACTTATTTTGAGTGTGTTTGCTGTTTTATGCTACTTCCTTTTAGTGTAAGGTTAGATTGTTTATTTGAGATTTTTCTTGTTTCTTGAGGTAGATTTGTATTGCTATGAATTTCCTTCTTAGGACTGCTTTTATTGTGTCCCAAAGATTTTGAATCTTTGTGTTTTTATTTTTAAATGTCTCAAGGTATTTATTGATTTTTTTCTTGATCTCATTGTTAACTCTTTTAGGTTTAGTAGTATGTTATTTAGCCTCCATGTGTTTGTGTGTTTTGAGTTTTTTCTTAGAACTGATTTCTAGATATGATTGTGATCAGAGAAGATGTTTGATATTATTTCAGTATTCTTAAATTTACTAAGATTTGTTTTGTGGCCTAACATGTGGTTTATCTGGGAAAATGTTTCATGTGCACTTGAGAAGAATGTATATTTTAACACTTTGGTGTGAAATGTTCCAAAACTATCTATCTGGTCTAATGTGTCATTTAAGGATGCTATTTTCTTTCTAATTTTCAGTCTGAAAGATCTGTTCATTGATGTCAATGGGGCATTAAAGTCCTCTGCTATGACAGTATTACTGTCAATCTCTCTCCTTAGGTCAATCAACATTTGTTTTTATATTTAGGTGCTTCTAAATATAAAACATTTATGTTGGGAGCATAAATTTTTGCTAGAGTTATGTCTTCTTGTTGGACAGATCTCCTTATCATTATGTAATGTCCTTCTTTGACTTTTATTATAGCTTTTGCTTTAAAGTATATTTTGTCTGATATAAGTATCACTACACCAGCTATTTTATTTCCATTTGCATGAAATATCTTTTTCTGCCCCTTTATTTTCAATCTGTGTGTGTTGTTCAATCCGAAGTCTCTTGTAGATAGCATATAAATGGGTCTTGTTTTCTTATCCATTCAGCTACCCTATGTCTTTCAATTGGAGCTATTAATTCATTTACATTTAAGACTTTTGTTGTCAGATATGTAGTTATTGCCATTTAATTATTCATAATTTTATTCTTTTTCTTTTTCTTCTTAAAGAAGTTCCTGTTCCAGTTCTACTTGTTTGGTGGTGATGAACTGCTTTAGGTTTTCTTATTTGGGAAGCATTTTATCTGTCCTTTAATCCTAAACTCTACCTAGCTTTGCTTTTTATCACTTTGAATATTTTGTGCCAGTCTCTCTGGCTTGCAAGTTTTCTGTTGAGAATTCAACTGACAGTCTTATGTGAGCTCCTTTGTAAGTAACTAGCTGCATTTCTCTTGATACTTTTTGAATTCTTACTTTGTCTTTAACCTTTGGCATTTGAATTATGGTATGTCTTTCAGTTTATCTTGTTTAGGACTCTCCCTGTTTCTTGGACTTGTATGCCTCTTTCCTTTGCCAAGTTAGACAAGTTTTTCATCATTATTTCTTTAAATAAGTTCTCAATCTCTTGCTTTCTTTTTTCTCCTCCAGGTACCTATATGATGAAAATGTTGGTATACCTGATGTTGTTCCAGAGATCTTTTAAACTTTTATTTTTAAAATTTTTATTTTTTGCTGTTCCAATTAAATGTTTTCTGTTATCTTGTCTTTTAAATCACCGATTCAGTCCTCTGCTTCATCTAATCTACTGTTGATTCCTTCCAGTATATTAATTTCTATTATTGTATTCTTTATTTGTGACTGCTTTTTTATTGTTTCTATGTTCTTTTTTATGCTTACTATCTCTTTGTTTAAGTTCTTGTTGAAATGATCTATTCTTGCCCTAAGTTTATTGAACATTCTTATAGCTAGTGTTTTGAACTCCATAACTGGTAGGTTTCTCGCCTCCAACTCATTTAGTATTGTTCTGAATTTTTCTCCTCTTCTTTCACTTAGGCCATGTTTTTGTTTGTTTGTTTGTTTTATCATTTTGGCTGACTCTCCGTGTTTGTTTCTATGTATTATGTAGATATGTTATATCTCCTAGTCCAGGCCTATTGGTCTTATGTAATAGGTGCCCTGTGTGGCTCAGTAGTACAGTCTCCTTGGTCATCTGACCCAGTGCTTCAGGAGTATCTCTTATGTGGGTTGTGTGTGCTCTCCTGTTGCAGTTAGCCTTGAATGCTATTGGCATGTCAGTGGGTGCGATTAACTCTCAGGCTGACTGGCTATGAGAATTGGCCATGCTCACAGCATTTAAGCTGCTTTGTGGGGCTGACCCCACAAAGTGTGATTTGCCCCAGAGGGCTTGTGTACCTGTTGAGGCCACCCTTTGGGGCTACCTCAAGTGTAGCAAATTTGGTGGTTCTCTATTGTGGTCTGACACCAGCCTTTGGAAGTGTTGGTCCTGAGGCACTTTGGAAGGGGCTCCAATGCAGGCCAAGTTCAGCTGCTGACTATGACTGGCCCAGGGCTATCAAACAGAAGCTACAAAGTTATCTGTGTTTCGCTACTGAGTTGGAGGCATGTTGGAGAGGCCATGCAGTGAACAGAGGCCAGCTTCAACCAGTACCAGACCTAAAGCAGCTCAGCAAAAAGTCCATGGTACCCCGAGTCCCGATGCAACCTGCCAGCAGTTCATAATGTTCAGTAACTAAACGAGTCTTGAATGGTATGTGAGTTGGGTGAAGTGAGGTCCCAAGAAGTCACCAGGGCAGAGCCAGTGGTGTTCCCCAAGTTAATGAAGACTTAGATCTGGTGCCAGTGCTGAGCCAACTGTCATTTGCAAAAGTCTCAGATAATACTGAAGCCAGCTGCTGCTGCCTTGGGCCCAGAGACCCCTGAGATTTGTTCAAGAAAGATTTATTGCAGCTTGAGCTAAGGCTGATTGGCCATGCTCTGAATTTTCTCTCAAAGTTCATGAACTGAGGCCTATTGATTGTTGTTAAAAGAGCCTTGTGCCAAGAAGGCTGGGTGGGGCTGGTTACCCAGGCATAAAAATGCCTCTGGCAATGCATGAGTTGGGGCGGGGGGGCGTGCAGGATCTCAGGAAATCACCAGAGTGGAGTGAGCAGAATTCACTAGGTAAATGCAGATTCAGATTTGGCGATGTGGAAGTAGGACTCAACATAGGCAAAATGGTGACTGTTCCTCCAGCCCTCTCCCTAAATCCATAAAACTCATTCTTGCTCCATATGTCTCTGGTACCTCTCAAGCTTCTGTGCCTCTGCTGGAGCCCAGGATAACTGCCTGTGAGTGAGTCTCTGCATGGGTCCTTTAAGAGGATATCTGGTTTTCCAGCAGCCTTCTGTCCCATACTGACAGTTGGAATCTCCAGTCATTTTTACAGCCAGATTTTATAGGAATTCCTCTTCCTGGTTCTGGAACTATGGGCTGGGGAGCCTCAGTGTGGGGCGTGGGTCCTTCAGTCCTCTAAGGGGATCCCTGCAGGCAACATATTTCTCCTGATGTTCAATCACTACACATCAGTGCGAAGCCAACCAGTTTTGCATCTCTGTCCCTCCTACGAGTTTTAATGTGGCCTCTACTTTATCTCCTTAGTTATAGGAGTTATGTTTAGCTAGTCTTCAGATGGTTCTCCAGATTGATTGTTCTATAATTTAGTTGTGATTTTAATGCAGTAATGGGAGAACATACAAGCACAATGTTTACCTACCCTGACATCTTGACTGAAACTGTGATTTTAAATCTTCTAAATTGCAATTTAATGTGATTTCATCCAAACCCAGTCATGGTTAGATTTCTGTTTTTGCTTTGCTTCTCCATTCTTTAGTTAAAGATAATAACTATATGACAATAATTTGAATGTCATATCTGTATAACTTGTTATAACTATATAACTTGTTTCAAGAATTTGATTTTAAAATAATAAAAACATTAGATATCTATAAAAAAATAATCACTTAAAAAGTCTAATTTTAGAATGATGCATATTCTATGATCCAGTTTTTGCTTAAAGTATATATTTATGTGTTTATAGTTACACTGATGCATCTGTATATATTCAAAAAAGTTATTATGGAAGCACACACAATAAACCTCTCAGTAATGTCCTCTAGGAGAACAATTAAAAATGACAATGGAAGAACACTGAGTTTTTTCTCTATACATTCCTATATTAATTGAATTTTTCAATGGAATTTTAGAACTTTTGTAATCTGGCTTTATAAAATTTTATTTAATAATTTTATATGATATCAAAAACAGCAATAAAATATCCAACAGTTTTTTTTTATGCCTACAGCACCCGATCTTCCTAGGTGGTCTCTCATCTAAGTACTAACCAGCCTGATTCTACTTAAAATATTCAACATCTGAAGACATAAATACAACTAAAAGCATTTAATTATTTAAATCTGTCATTAACTCTTATCAGTTGAAATACTACTGAAAAACAAACAAACAAACAAACTCTATATACAGAGCACTGAAGCAATAATGAGTAACCTAAGAGGGAGTATTCCATATTCAAGAGACTAAAAGTATGACTAGTGCAGGTGATTGTCAAGGTCAATGACAAACAGTAAGTCAGAGGATATACAGATGCTGTCTTCCTGATTGTAAATAGTGTAAAGAAAAAATAGAGGAAGAAGATGAAAGCAATGGAGAAGGAGGAAAAGAATAGAAAAAAAGGAGAGGGAGGAGAAAGAGAAGGATACTATAGGTTTTGCCCATTTCAAGTTATGTGTCAATGTTTTGCTAGAATTAAAGAAATCATGAAGAGAAATTTTTAAAAATATAATATTTTACAAGGTACAAAAGACACAGATAAAACAAAGGCCTAGAAAAGTAGCCTATAAGTATCTTATTTTGTACATTTATTGAGGGCAGATAATAATACTCATCTTACAGTTAAATTTACCATGGGAGATCATGAAGAAATTAATACACAATGTTTTTCTTAAAATAAATGTTTTTATACATTTTGAAAGGAAATAAAGTGTACAATTTTTTGATAAGTGTGTTTTATAAAGAAAATAAAATTTATATTATGTGTCATGTTTATAGTGAAAAATTAATATCTATATATTCTGTTTTCAAACAAAGTTGTGGAAAACATATAAGGAGCTAGAAGACACCTAAAAATAAAAGCAAAAGTGTGATACATTTTTCTCCGAATAAATATTGTTACAGAATAAGAGTAATCTCTGTCTCAATGTGGTTATTTGTTCTTATTTAAACTTTGGTTCTGTTAAATCATGTGGGAAGCCAAGATAAAATTGAGATTTTTTTTGAAGGGATGCAGAGATACAGGGAAAGAAAACACCAGTAAAAAACACCATAGAAACTTAAACATTGAAAAGTTAAATTATAACTGAGTGATTAAAATTGTTACCCTCCAATGCAACCAGACACATGTAAAATCTATTGTTTTAAGACTCAAACTATAAATCTAGAATCCACATGAAACAATGGTTAATTAAAAGAACAAAAAATTACAGAAATGAATAGTTTCTGTCATATAGTAAAATGACTTTCTAAGTAGGTAATTGAGCTATAAGAGGAAAGCAAATGTTTAATTCTGAATAAGGGACAATTAAATGAAAATTACAATGTAAGCCAGGTTACAAAATTCTATTAAATCTTGCTGCTTGTGAGTTTATATATATTCCATGGGATAATAAAATTAGTATTTTACTAACATGTTTTCTATTTTTGTTCAAAAAAAAAAGAAAAAAGATACAAAGGAGGTAATGAAGAAATGGCCGTTGTTCAGTCATTTTTCTATCAGCTTTACCTGAAAGAACTGCTTTGATGTGATTCATTACAAGGTACCAACAACATCAGGAGGCAATTACCCCATATTGCAGCCCCAGTAAACCTAAATAGAAAAAACAATCTTTATGCCATTTTAGTGTAAAGTCCATTTTTAGTAAAAATTCCATAAACATGTGTGCATATACATGGGTTTGTATAAATAAGAAACAAAACTTTTATTAACTATCATTTATTAGAAGAATGTTCAGAGGCTTTGTGCAATATGGATAATACATGCTTTATATAAAATAAACTACAATGAAGAACAGAAATATTGCAAGTTAAGTAGTAATAAAATTGACAAAATGTTAGTTTGAAATATAGCCAAGTTCTAATATTTTTTCTTTCTATTTAGTACACATATAGTCTTTTTTATTTTTCTGAATATTATGTCCTTATGTAAAAACACAGGATTTTGGCAGTTCTAATATGTCATAATTTCATATTATGGAATTTATAATATTCTCAAAAGTATAAATGATCTAGGTACATGAGGAAATGTCAACTTTATACTGACTCTTAGCACATTAACATATATTCATGTATTCATTAATTCCTAACTTATTTAGCACCTACCATGCTCCAGACACTATCTAGTTCTAAGCATAAAGTGGTTAAAAAGATAAGCACTGTCTCTGGTACCATGTATTTTCCATTGAGAAACAGACAATGTAGAAATATACAAATGAGAAAAAAAAATGTTTCACATTGTCTTCAGTACAGGATGTAGCCAACGTGCTGTGCCAGAAACAAATGGCTGGAGGGCCTGGGTGATTATTTTCAAAATCTTTCAATAAGATGTTTAGGAAAAAGGTGATCTTTAGAGAGGTGATCTTTAAGTTGAGACCTAAGGAAGAAGATAAAGCTGGGTCTGCAAAGATTCAGAAGAAAAAAAAAATGAAAAAAGACCCAAAATGAGGAAATCAGCTTCCTTGAAATGATATGTGTTTAGAGTGCGATGACCAAGGGGATGAGGTTAGAAGGTGGAGGAAAGGAGGAGACCAGGCCCTACTAGTTTTGCGATGAAATTTGTATTGTATTCCAAGTGATAAAAAAATCTTTTATGATTTTAAGCAATTAATATTAATATTATTAATATTATTTGTCCTAATTTAACTTATTTTTAGATGACTGATTTCCAGTTATCATGAACCTAGCCTTTGTAACTCAAATCATAGATATTTAAATGATCTAAAATGCACAGAAGAAGGCACAGAAAATTATGTCAGAGAGTTTGGAGTAGACTAAAGAAGAAGGGTACTGAGAGTTCCTTATGATTCAATAAAGTCTGAGAAAACAGATACTAAGATGAGAAAAAAAATCACAGTGAGATAGATATAAGGGCCATTGTTTTCACCAGCTCTTCTGAATCCTAGTCAGAGGTGTGGAGTTAATTGAGGGGAAAGCCAAAATCAGAATGTTTTTTGCCCACTTCCACTTAGAACTCTAAAAAGACAACCTCACAATACAGTGTTTGTAGCAATATTAATAAGCTATGGAATAGAAAAAGAAAAACAGTTGTATCAGCATTAAGCAGAGAGAGAATTTGAGAAAATGCTCAGATTAGGGCTTGGATGGGACTTGGAAGTGTGGTATGCCCCATGAAGGAGATGGAGAAAGCTGAGCTCAGAGCTAAGAGGTCCCTGGCCCTAGGCAAGATAGCTGTGATGGAGAAGCCACAGCATAGCCTAACCAGGCACCAGATAGAGAGTGGTTTTGAAAATAAGGGGAGGACAACTAAGCCTTGAAGTGTCAAAAAGAACAAGTCACAAGTTTATATTGTACTTCAGAACCTAGTGCAAGATTACAGGGATGGAGCAGCCATCCTTCAGCTGAGACTTGGGGGGACCCAGAGAGCTCAGAGGTCACCCCAAAAGCCCCAGATTCTCCTTCGCTTCTGCAACAGCATAAAGTCCTTTTGTGATCTCTACTCACATTCCCATTTTCCAGTTTGAGACTCAGCAGGCTGTAAAACAAAGCATTTTTCTGAAAGAACATTTAATTCAGAGTCTGAGATACTATTAATTAGCGAGTTAAAAATCTCCACTGTGAACCCATGCCTGTTTGGCAAGGTCAGGGCTCGTGAGGAAGATTAGATTTGTTAGAGACAATCAGGATCTTCAATTGCATTCTACACTGAATTATCTTGAGTAAATGTGCAATGCTACCATCATACTTAGATTTCATAATTATGCCATTTATTTCAGTTCATTGACTGTCTATACATAATTAGTATACATTTACAAATGCACGTTTATTAAGACATGTGTATTGCTATTAATGAAGTTCTCTGAAATGAAAAGTATTCTGAACTTTTGAGTGAGAAATCATATGTTCGGTGGCTGAAACTGTCACTGCCCCCAACCAACTCTGTAACCTGGGGCAAGTCACTTAATTTCTCTGGGCATTAATTTTTTCTGAAAAAATGAGGAGACTAGACTAAATCATTGCTAAGGTCAATTTTGATTTCTGATGTCTGTCATCTGAGTGTTAAAATGAGGCCTGCTGAGATGAAGGTGGTTAGATTTGCATTAATCAGGAAACAATGATAATAAGTGTAGAACCATTTAGTGAGTCTAGGCCATTTGCCTGGCACAAAGTAAGTCATTTTATGTAGATTATTTCTACTCATCTAAACAAATCCATGAGGAAATAAAAGGTTCAGAGAGGGTGTTATTTGCTCCATGCTACACATGGGATAGGTTCAAACTGTGGGGTTTTTTTGTTGTTGTTCGTTCGTTTGTTTTCTTCTAAATTTTTTGAATTAGATACTTTGGTGTTTATTATCCATCTCTTTATAGTATTTGATTTGAAGATTCTACCTTCAAGCTCTGTTGAAATTATAACCTTTAAAGATCCTCATCTTGTGAAAGTATTTTTATAACATCAAGGAAAGCAAATTGCCCTGAACTCACAAGGAACTTACTTATATCATTTATGTAGCATATAATATATATAATTTGCTGTAAATATTTATTGTGTACCCCCCAAAATGTATATTCTCTGAAGAGATGCCACAGAACTTGATTAAGGAATGCTTGGGGTGTGTGGCACCAGCAGGGTTAGAATTCAGGTGATAAAAGTGAGGTGCCTTGGGTGCAAAATCTCTGGAGGCACTCATGCCTAGGGTCATTCCAGTGCAGGGCCAATTTACTCCAGTCCTGGCTCTTGGTAACACAAAGAAGCTGCTGGATACATAGCTCATTTGAATCATTTGAAGTTCAGCAACATTAGTTCTTAGTAGTGATACCTATTGAAGTTTGGTTGCCCAGTAAGACCCTATGTAGTGGCTGTTGAATCAAACTGATAGAAACAAAACTGGTGTCTATAAATACAGAGCAAAGGTAAGCTAGTGAAGGAGGATCTTTCCTAGCAGCATATCCTTATTGTAGAATAATGACTCACCAGAAAAGTAGAAACAAGGGTATGTGAACAGGTATCTTTCAATGCAACCATTCCTTAAAGCTAAATCCTGATGATGCAGTGTTATAAATGGAAAGGTTTGTGAAGCAAATTGTTTCATGCTTTTACCCATTTATGTTAGTCTTCTAGGGCTGTCATAACAAAATACCACAGACTGGGAGACTTAAACAACATAAATTTATTTTCTCACAGTTTTTGAGACAATAAGTCCAAGATCAGGTTTCAGCAGGCTTGGTTAGTTCTGAAGTCTCTCTCCTTGCTTGCAGATGACTCTTTCTGTATCCTCACTCTTTCTTCTGTGTTCATGTATTCCTAGTGTCCTACTGTGTGTCCAAATTTTCTCTTCTAATAAGAACACCAGTCAGATTGAATTAGGATTCATCCTACCCACCTCATTTTAACTTAACAATTAAACCTAAACAATGTTATAGTCTAAGAAAATAATTCTTACATAGCAAGATCTCTCTTTTATGTAAATATGTAGAATTATATTTTTTCATGTCTTTATTATTATTTTTATTATTTTATTATGTATTATTTTATTATTATTTTTAAATAAACCTGATTCATATACCCAGATTTGAATTAGATATTTATTACCCTTATATCAATACTAAACATCTTTGGACTGGCTTTCTAATTTCAATTTACCTTAAAGTAAAAATTTTTTCATTAGGTTCAGTTGCTGAAAAGGTCTCCACATCATATATACATACTTTATTTATTTATTTTTATTTTTTCAGTTTGGTTTCTTTTCTTAATTTTTCCCATCTTTATTGAAATATAATACACAATTAGTTGCTTGTATTTATATTGTACAATTCAATGAGTTTTTTTCAATTACAGTTGACATACAATAATATAAGTTTAGTTTGTATAGCATAGTGATCAGAGACCCACACAACTTGCAAAGAGATTAAATCTAGTACCCCTCTTCCTTCTTACAAATTTATTACAACAATATTAACAATATTAACCATGCTACACTCTACAGAATGGACTATTCTGCAACCGTCCATTTGTATCTCTTAATCCTTTTGCCTTTTTTTGTCCCTCTCAACTCCCTCCCATCTAGTAAATCTCTAAATATTCTCTGTATCTATGAGTTTATTTCCACTTTTGTTGTTGTTGATTTTGTTCTTTAGATTCCACATGTATGTGAAATCATGTGATATTTGTCTCTCTATGACTCATTTAATTCATTGCAATACCCTCTAGGTCCATAATGGCAATATCTTTTCATCCCCTTTCTTTCAGTCTGTATGTGTCTTTTAATTTAAAGAAGTGTCATGTAGGCAGCATATATAGAGGTCTTATATTCTTATCAATTCAGCCAATCTATCTTTAGAATGGAGCACTTAATTCTTTTCTATTTGAGGTACTTATTGATAGAAATGTAGTTGTTACCATTCTTTAT